>VMDR010007607.1:0-39788 GCA_007922815.1 Macrotus californicus
GCACTAAAACACACTGACCTACAAACATCATCCAGCTTGGAGTCTAGAACCCTGGGAGTTGTGTCTCCTGGTGGTGTTAAATTGGCTTGTAAATATTTTTAAAACCACAATTTGTTAATACTAAGGAGTTAGGAATCATAGTTTTTTAATTAAATCTATCAAAACATTTAAAAACATCATTTTATAGAAATAAATTAAAATAAATATTAAACAGCAGGAGGTTATTCAGATATTAGGAGAGGTTGGTAGACAGGTTTATGGACAATTTTTGACTTTTCCTCTTACCTGCATTTTCTGAGTGAGTTTATATAACAAAATGTTTAAAAAAAAAGAATGAAGTAACCACGCTGAGAAGCAGGACAACAGTGACTAGTCATTCCTTTTATTCATTTCTGTCCTGGCACTGACTATCCTTACTATCTCCCTGGTCTCCAATCTCCAAAGCAGAATTCTCCGTGGCTTCAGCATGGCCCAGAACTTGCCTGAGTGCCAGCTATTGGCAATCTGCCTTCTAGTTACAGTCCCCATATCTGTATTTTCTTTCGTGGCAGTCACTCCTTTCTGCTGCACATAAACTAATCACATAAGTTAGTACAGTACATTTAAGAACTAACTAGGCAAAAAAAATGAAAGTTACGGCTAGAAAAAGAGGAAATGAAAAAATGAAACAAGTTTTGTGTCTTAAGGAAATTTTCTATTGTCATAATATTCACTTGAGCGTGCACCACACCTTTCTGAGTATTCCCAAAATAACAAAATTGCCCAGAACTGAGCTTTGAAGAACTTTAAAGTTTGGGCAAACAAGCCTTAGACCACAAAACAGTCTACGGAGAGAGAAAGGAGGGCAGCAGGAGATTGCCAGGCCACAAAAGGGAAGGAGGCCGTGCATCCGGGAGTCGTGGCAGTGAAAACAGCTGGGAATAGTTAAAAATAATAGTGAAAATTACCATTGGTCTAAAAAAATAAAGATCATTATTTTAAAGAACTTTCTTTAAAGTATAAAATTGTTATTGTCTATATAAGAATTTTTAATTTTTAATATTATCAAATATATGCTGATATGGGGAAAGTAGGGAGTCTAGATAAATCAAAAGGGGAAAGCACACAATAAAAATTATCTGTAATCTTATCACTGAGGATAACACTATTAATACTTTCGTACATGTCATAGACTTTCTTATGTTTATTAATTTCATATGTGAATTACTATGTCTTTAATTATCCTTCATTTTAAAAAATTATCCTAGGAAATACATATTAATTTTTTCTTTCTACAAATATGTGTCTAAAACACACCTACCACTAATACAAATACCATTTTTTTAGTATTAGTCATACTATATGCATTGTCTGCTTTTGTAGTGAAATAGAATAATTGGCTTAATTCGGTGGACTTACTACTTATCTGCTCACAGAGAAAATATGTATACAAGTATTTTCTCAACAGTCAAGTGTTTATATTTATCTCTCCACTCAGCAAACATTTACAGACCATCCACTACCTGGAAGTCACTGTGCCAGATACAGAAGATAAACTAAGAGTAAGATGAAGTTGAGAGAAATTCTGAGAAGCTCAGTGCAAAGTGGGAACATAAAATGTGGAGAACTAAATTAGACTGGAGGCTCAGAGAGCTGATCCTGGGAAACCCACACTTAAGCTGATACCTGAAAGAAGCATAGATGCTGTGGTCCTGTCCAGCAGGACCGCGTGTTGTTGTGGAATGCTTGTCCTATATCCCCGAACAAGTGATGAACAAATTCACACTGACTAAAGGAATCCAGTGGAGAAAAAGGGATGCGAGCCACTCTCTAAGTGAGAGAGTGCTAGGTCTTGCGTGGCCACTCTCTCAGTAAGAGAAAGAGGGCCCGAGGGAGAGAGAGGGAGAGAGGAGGAGAGAGAGCCAACCTGCAGAGAGAGAGAGGGCCTGGACCCCTTGCCTGGACAGGCTTTTATTGATATTCTAGGTAGATTACATCAAGGAGGGTCATCCTTTACCATGCACAGGTTCGATTTAGGTGGTTGCCATAACAAATGAAAGAATGTTGCTAATCCCTTTAAGATAAAGGTCATTTGCAAATGTAAAGGGAAAAGAGGTTGAACTGGTTACACCCAAACTTGAGAGGTTTAGCATCGATTTTAGGAAGTTCCTTTAAAGATATGCAGTAAACATTTGTTGCCTCAATTTAGGGTGAGGGACTTTTTAGCCAGAGCAAGTCTCAAAGTGGCCTAGGTACAATGCAGGCCTGATTCCCCACGGGAGACCTATTCATGGATGTTCTCTGCATGCCATGCGCATCTGTCTGTGTTCAGAACCAGAGCTGAGTCACAAGATCACATCACAAATGGACAGGTTCCCTATACATAGATATAAGGCACAATATGTGATGATGCAAGAACTGCAAGGCAGAATGTCAGTGAAAAGAGATTCAACCAATTAAATACGAGAGAAGTTCTCTGTGCATTCAAAAAACAGGAAGGAAGGCGAGCAAGGGGGAGAGTAGTTGGAGTACAGGAGCCAGATCGTGCTGGCCGCAAAGTCCCTGTTAAAGATTTGGGAGTTTATTCCTTACATAGTGGAAAGCCAGTTAAACATTTTCAATGAGGATAAGTAATATGATCAGAATTTCGACTGTAGTTTTACAGATTGGTTAGCGGTCATGTTGAAGGAAGATAGAAACGTGTGGAGACCATAGGAGGATATGGGATAGTCCAAGATAGAGACGACTGTTAGTGGCCTGGACAAGAAGGGTGATGGAGTGGAGCAACAGAAATGGCTTTGAGAAATATCCAGACATTATAGTCAATGAAACATCATCAGCCAATCATTTGTAATTGGAGGTAAACTATAGAGGACTTCAAGGATGCTCTTATATATCTGAGGTAAAATGACCTGGGTATATACCCATATTTTGCTGTGTATAATGCGTACTTTTTGGTCCAAACTTTTGAGGGAAAAATAAGGATGAATAATATACATGGGTATAATGATTGCATACCATGGGCATAATAATGGGTATAATAATCCTGAGTATAATGCGCACAAAACTCAGGTACATATTATATACAGCAAACTACTGTATTGAGGCTGTTGATGGAGTTAGGTGGAGGCCAAGCAGTATCAGGAGGGAAAGTGGAGAGTTTAGTACAAGACTTTTGGAGGCACAGGCACCTGTGAGAGCTCTATTGGTGGCAGTAAGTATAAACAATAAAGCTTATAAGACAGGTCCAGACTGGGATATAAATTTGAGAATTGTTAATGTCTAGATGATCATTACAACTACAAAGCAGAGGAGATCATTCATGAAGAGTCCAGTTAAAGAAGTTCAGTACTGAGCCTTGAGGAATTCCACATTTAACAATTAGGCCAAGAAAGCTTAGGCCACAAAAGAGCCTGCAAAGAACAACTAGGCAAAAAGAAGGAAAACTTAGAAATTGTCATTTCATAGAAGGTGAAGGAAGAGAGTGTTTCCAGGAGCCATGGTATAAAAAAAAAAACAGCGGATAAGTCAAGAAAGAAGACTGGTGAAAAATGACCATTGGATTGAGCAAAGTAGAGGCTATTTTCATTGAGCTGAGTGGGGGTTAGAGGCCAAACTGGAACAAAGAGAATGAGGTGTCAGTATATCAAAACTATTCGTGAAGACAGCTCTCTTTGTAAATCAAGCTCTGACAATGAGAGAGACATTTGAAACCAGGGAGAGTTGTTTGTGTCTGCTCCTTATTTTTAAGGCAAGACAAAGACTATTCTGGGAGAAAAGATGTAGATGAGCTGGAGAAGAAGGTTGAAGAGACAGGACAGTGGGACTTTGGATAACATAGCAACTTTGAAAATTTGGGAATACATTGGATCTGGAGTAAGCCCAGATGAATAGACATTCACTGTTGTCACAAAAAAGAAGGAGTGGAGGACAGGTACAGAGGCAGGAACCAGAGAGTGGACACACCAAGAACAGGCTCTAACCCTGGGAGCTCAAAGACAAAAGCATCTGCTAACGCTGAGTAGGTAGAGGAGATTTGAAAAATTGAAAAAGATATGAACTTGAGAAATGTAATAAATTGCCAGAGATGTGAGAGAGCAGTAGAATCAGATAAGCTGGAGGATGGAGTAAAGCCAATCTGCTCAGTTTCTCAGCAGCATCCATGTGTCTACTGCCGGAAGAAGCTCCTGTCCAGCTTTGTCTAGAGTTGGCCTTAGTGTCCGGTTGGCATTAGGATGTTTTAAAGAGTAATTTAAAAAATCAACATCAAAATATTGAATTTGTCATATCTACAATTCCATGAGTTATTTTCATAAGTAAAACACTTTCAAAAGGCGAGCAATCTTTTACGGAAATAGACCAAACATCAGTCCCTTGAATTTGACAAAAGTAGATATGTTTTCCAGATGCCTTCATGATGGGGCATTCTGCTCATTGTTTGCATGTTTCCCAGAAAAGTAATTCAGGTCTATTTGATCTTATTTTGCTCTATTTACCAAAAGACTATATTGAAAGAATCATTTGACTACAATAACCAACATTCAGAGTTCTATTTGACGCAGAGATTTTTGGAAAATTTTATGTTTGATCTTGCTTTCTTCCTAACTACACACAAGTAGGATTCAATATTTACCAATGGCAATCCAGTACATTTTTGATAAATTCAAGTTTTTTAAGTATTCCATCCAACCACAAACAGCCTGGCCTTATTACAAGAGAGAACATGGCAGGTGAGCAAGATGTCTGAGGTTTGAATGAATCAGAGTGCTGATTTTCATGACCCTTATTCAGAAGATGCTACAATGGAGGTATTTCATGAGATGTAGGACCTGAGGAACAGACCTAATTTTCCAAGCCTAAGTGACTTCATGTGTAAAATAGAAATAATCAGTCCCCTCCTCATCACTAAATGTGATAGTCCTTGGAAGGTGGTGAGCACAGTGCCTGGTACAATATAAGCTTTCAGTAGAGTTGCTGCTGTTATTATTACTAAGATTTTCAGCTTTATATTTTAAATTGTAAAAAAAAATATATATATTTCAAAATTGGAGTTGCATTTCACAAATTTAATAAAATAAGCAAAATACAACACAGAAACAAAGTAAAAGCTATTAAACTATCAAGACTGGAGTTATAATAATCCTTGTTTCTTCTTCTAGATGATGATTCAATCCAATTTAACTCAGCAGAATTTGTCAAACAACCACACTATCCTGGGGGACATGGTAGGTCCTGGAGACTTTCCTCTTCACTTACTTCACTGCATTTTCCATTGGCTTTTTGCAGTTTTTCAAATTCTCTATGTGTGTTCCCACCTCATGTCTGAAATACTCTTATCATTCTACAGGGTGGGACAAAAGTAGGTTTACAGTTGTGAGTACATGAAACTCAGAGTTCATTCTTATTATTTATTAACTATTTTCCATGTGAACAACTGTAACCCCACTTTTGCCACACCCTGTGTGATATTCACTTACTTTTTTTTATTTCCTTATTCTTCTTAAGACATGATAAATTGTTTGAGATTAGAAATTTTGTTTACATAGAGTCACCAGTTTGATTCCCAGTCAGGGCACATGCCTGGGTTGCAGGCCAGGTCCCCAATAAGGGGCGCGTGAGAGGCCACCACACATTGATGTTTCTCTCCCTCTCTTTCTCTGTCCTTCCCCTCTTCTCCTCTCTCTAAAAATAAATAAAATCTTTAAAAAAAATTAAAAATTAAAAAGAAATTTTGTTTAACTCAGTGCTGCCATCCCCACTGCCTAGCACAGAGTTCAAGGGTATTAATAAAAATTTTTTGAAATATTAGTGATATATATGTGTGTATGCATATGCACTCCTTACTAATGTAAATCACTCTTCATATAGTTGAACTTTTAAGTGTTACTTTAAAATTATTACTGTGTTAAATACAGTTATGTCTTAAATCATAGACTAGCATTTCATCCACATATTTTCTCTTTTTCAGGTAAGGAACGCATCTTGTGAAAACTGGCTGGCAGCAGAGGCTGCCCTGGGAAAGTACTACCTTTCCATTTTTTATGGTATTGAGTTCATTGTGGGGGTCCTTGGGAATAGCACTGTTCTTTTTGGCTACCTCTTCTGTCTGAAGAACTGGAACAGCAGTAACGTCTATCTCTTTAACCTCTCCATCTCTGACTTGGCTTTCTTGTGCACACTCCCCATGCTGATGAAAAGCTACGCCCAGGGAAAATGGACATATGGAGACATGCTGTGCATCAGCAACCGATACGTACTTCATGCCAACCTCTACACCAGCATTCTTTTCCTCACTTTCATCAGCATTGACCGCTACCTACTCATGAAACACCCCTTCCGAGAACACCTTCTGCAGAAGAAAGAATTTGCTGTTTTAATCTCCTTGGCCATTTGGGTTTTAGTGACCTTAGAGCTTATGCCCATGCTTCTGTTTATAAATACTGGTTCAGCTCACAATAGCACCAGATGCAATGATTATGCAAGTTCTGGGAACCCCAAATACAGCTTCATTTACAGCATGTGTCTAACCTTCTTGGGATTCCTTTTTCCTCTTTTTGTGATGTGCTTCTTTTATTTCAAGATCGCTATCTTCCTAAAGCAGAGGATCAAGCAACAGGTCACCACTGTGCCCTTGGAAAAGCCTCTCAACTTAGTCATATTGGCAGTTGTGATCTTCTCTGTGCTTTTCACTCCCTACCACATCATGAGGAACGTGAGGATAGCTTCCCGCCTGTGGAAATGGAACCAGTCCCAGTGCACCCAAGCCATCATCAGCTCCTTATACATCGTGACTCGGCCTTTGGCCTTTCTGAACAGTGTCATCAACCCTGTCTTCTACTTCCTTGTGGGAGATCACTTCAGGGAGATGTTGGTAAATAAGCTGAGGCACCACTTCAAATCCCTTACATGCTTTAGAAAATGAGCTAATGGACTGATGTTTTCATTCAGAAGAAAACGAAGGCCCATGGAACAGAATGTGTTACACACGCAGCTGTAGGCCAGAGAGAGTTTGGTGAACTTACAGTCGTAAATCAGAGAGGGCCACAGATCTGCCCCTGATTTAAAGACATGGTGTACCCAGAGTACATAAAAAGAAGAGGGTGAGAAAAATGTATTTGTGTGTTCACGTACGAATTGAAAGAAGTTGCACTAGCACGAATGTCTGGGCATGTAAATCCAAAACCCTAGGTGTTATAATACCTCAATCAGTGTAAGAGGCATAGAAGATGGACAAAGCAGCAAGTTGTCTGCATTTAGTCATTGGTCAGATTGGAAAAAGGAATTGTTTGGGCAACATTCTTTATGGTATTCTTATTCATACTATCATAGCTTTATGTGATAATTGCATAGCAGATTATACACACATTATTAAATATTGTTGTTAGAAGTTGTGCTCTTAAGAAAATTTAAAGGAAACAGTAACAATAATGAACAGGAAAGCAATATAACAAGTTCGAGAATGTCCAAATATTTCTTTATAATGATCAGGAATTGGGTCAACTTTTAATTTATCAGTTCTTTTTGGTTGTATAGTTTATAGTGAAAATAACCATATTAAATAGAGATTTTAACAAAGGGAAATGTTTGAACTTGACCGTAAGGGAATTCAGATGTAAATAGAGATACCAAGAAAAGTTGCAAAAACCTCAGAGTTATAGAGCACAGAGTGCCCACCAGGAAACTCGAAGCAAGACAACACGTAAGTGAGTCGACTGTGTGATGACTGTGCCATCTGGCATTTAATTTCCACACTTTGATCGTCACTGCATGCAACGATATTAAAGTTTATTAGCCTTGCTGCTCTTGATTAAATAGTAAGCTTTAAAGTATATTAATATCATAAAACCAGCAAATAAAAGGAAATGAAATGTTAACACCAGAATTTGTTAGGTAACATTCCCTTTTGGAGAGAAAATCACAGTTTATCCCCCACTCCCCTATTACTTTGTAAGCACTGGGATAATTTACAGGGACCACTTTATCTCAGAGTCACTCACATCTGGAGGGAGCCTTGCTTCCATAGGACATTGCAGAGGACCATGGGAGGAAACTCACCAAACAAGACACGCTCCGTGAAGTTGTAGAACACAAGGAATATTAATGTGCATATCAAAATAGATTATGTCAGGAGGGCTAGACACCATTCACGGCACAAAACAAATTTAGGGAAAAATGTTGCTACATTCGCTGTTTAAATAATAATTCACTTATCATATGCAACAAAATGTATCTATGGTCATATGACAGCGTTCCGTTCCTTGATGTCCGTAGTTACAGGGGGTGGGTAACACGAAGGGTAAAATAAACATTATGAGTGCAGAGGCATAAAACTCCATTGTCCTTCTTGTTCTAAGATACTGTGATACTATTATATTCTATCACATCTAAAAACCCAAAACATTCCCAGTTAATGCTTTGACACTGCAAGCAAATGAAAAATTATGAAAACAGTGCTCACAAAGGATGTATTTTCTAACCTAGAATCGGACTTTTCAAGTTTTTAATGCCTTGCCTTTGTTATTAATACTTTAAAATTTCAATGTGATGTTGTAACTGTCTGATAATAAACTGAAAACAGAATCTTCTGAATTTCCTCATCAGAGAAAGCCATAAAAAAAAAGGCTTTAGGAAAGAAGTATTTGCTTATTTCTGCAA
Organism: Macrotus californicus; assembly: GCA_007922815.1. Classification (NCBI taxonomy): domain Eukaryota; kingdom Metazoa; phylum Chordata; class Mammalia; order Chiroptera; family Phyllostomidae; genus Macrotus; species Macrotus californicus. The sequence goes on from VMDR010007607.1 coordinate 8,635, forward strand.
AGTTAACATATAATTTCATTGTAATTTGTCATTTATGCATGAGTTTTAATTTGTGAAGACGAAATTAAATTTGCCCCACCCCCACCCCAAGCAGTGGCAGGATTCAAGTCTTTCTAACAGTACAGTGCAGTCTTTCATAAAACCATTAACTCTTACATGTATCTTGCAACCAAAATGTTAAGTAATTTCATTGCAATTTCTTCATTGTTTTCTTGCTCAAAGCTATCATGTGGTAACTTAATCCTTAACAGACTAAACAGACCTGCACTAAAATGATAAGAGCTGTTCCCTTTGCTTTTTGTACTAGGTAATCGTAAAGATCACAAACAATAAGTAATGGAAACCCTTTTTGGGTTTGTCGTTTTCAGAGGAAATAAAGTTAGGTGTTTGTATCTTGTATTTTAATTGGCTCCTTAGTGTCTTCAGAATCATGTCTAAACTATTCGGTCCAGCGTTTTGCCATCTGGACCTTCTCACTCTTCAGACACTATCTCTTGCCATTGTTGTCACAAGCTATATCCTCCAGCCAAAGATCGCTGCCATTTTCATTATATTCAGAACTTTCTTCGGAGTGTGTACCTGGATGCTCACATATAAAAAAGTTAAGCGTATTTTAAGGTCTGCCACAGCTGTCTCTCCTTCTTAAACCATTCTTTTACACCTTCTCCTCCCCAAATCTGGAAGTACATCTGTCTACCTTCAAGGTTTCAAACTTCTTTGAAGCACCATTTTTATAAAACACATTATTCTTACCTTATATTATAGTTGTTTAAATTCAAGACAACTCTAATGTCTAGAATGTCTTAAATGGTCGTTTACTATGAATGAATGTCCTATAAAACAAATCTGAATTCAATATGCCTTGTGAGTGTGCATGATCAAACTATTTTCTGTCATCACCACTTTTATAAGTGATGCTACTTTATAGAAAGTGTCTATGTACAAATATGTGCCAGCTCCCATTGCCCTGTTCCTTGTGTTTTCCTCTACACCTTTGAGCATCTTCAACGAATGTTTATACTCTGTGTACGCTAGTCCCAAATCTAGGTCATTTCAAAGTTGGCCTTCTTTGATTGTCTTTTCTCTTATGGGTCATAATTTCCTGCTTCTTCATGTCTAATAAATTTGGATTGTATTCCAGAGATTATAAAAAATATGTTGTGGAGACTCTGTATTTTGTTATGTTCATTGAAGGGTACTAATATTTTGTTTCATGGCTGAATTCAAACTCCAAATTCTGCAACCTCAATTCAGTTGCTTTACTTTTAACTGTGCTGCTTAGACTCTATCCAGATACCCGCAGCTCAGAGGCCAGTTAAAGGCGTGAGAAATGCACAAGAAATGGGGTTTCCTTTCTGGAACTCTCCTCCCCAGCTGCTGAGTTCACCTTGAAGTTTTCCTTTGCTTTCTCATGCTAAAGAGACTGCAAGTTTCTTCCTGGATTTTAGCAGCCCTGCTGAGATGGTAACTTTGAGCCAGCATAGTTAATTCTCGCTACTTTCTCCCACCACGCTTCTGGCAAGTGCCATCAGAATTCAATCAGTCACTTAGGAATGAGAGCTATTGACTGTAAGTATGGAATATGGCAGGATATAAGACAAGTACAATTACAATAACATAAGTATATCTTTTCTTAGACCTATCTACCACCATGTGGAAGAGATTTTTCATTATGTCCCTATAACAATGTAGAAAAGATCTTAGGTTTCCCAGTTGTCAGATCTCTGACTAGATTTATACATTCAAAATAGGAGGGAAACTACAAGTTGGTCTTGATTTTAAACCCACTTTCTAATCCAGGCTCACCAGTACTGAGTCAAGTGCTTTGATCTCAATTTATTATGGATTCCAGTGGGAATACTCTATATGTGAGCATTTTAGAGGGAAAGAAATAGGGCTGGTCAAGTTTCAGGCACCAAGTCTCATCCTAAATGGTCACCACAAATGATGTGATAGAAAACATTTAGGTAGCCCTTAAAATGTGCCAGGCACAGTTACTCCAGTACATTATATAATGTAAGTCATTCAATTCCCACCAAACCCTGTGAAGGTTACAGATGAAGAAATCAAGGCCTAGGAAGTTTAATCACTTCTCCAAGGTCATACATCTAGTAAGTGGTTTAAGTTAATCTCATTTGAATCTAAACCAATCTAATTGTTTCATTAGAATCTTTATACAACATTAGGCACAAGCAGCCTAGCTTTGTGAGCAACATACTCCTCATACACACATATTACCCCAAACCCTCATATATCACAAGATGAAAATGAGAAAAATTCTCTCACACTTAACCTTGGAACATTAGGCAATTTTGAGTGATATAATATCCATTGGCAGTGGTGGTGGTTCCCATTAGAACTCCTGATGCCAGATCTAAGTGGAAGTACCCATCAGAAGCAGAGTGGTACATCAGATCTGTGTTCAGCAATCCCAACAGGATGCCCAGAAAAGAAACCTGTGACAGGAGAAGGAAGCATGAGCATATTTATGAGTGTAAATGAGACAAAACCCAATGGCCTTACATAAACACACCCAGGCTGGATTTCAGATATGCTGAGTAAGTGGTACATAAGCAAGAAAAAACATTGCTATTCTGCGATTCTATCTCCACTCTCAAATCAGTGGACCTGGAGAAAATCTTGGCATAGATATAAAAACTTGATATATAGAGAGATAAATATATGCAAATTTCATACATTCAACTTGCTTGATATCAACCATGCAAGTATTTGTTTTTTACATCACACTTTCTCATTAAACTTTGTCTCTAACAACTTAAGCACATGGACATTTGATGTCCACTCAAACTGATTTTAAAGGACTCCTTGTTGCTGTCACACAAGTAATGATAGAAGGAAGTCAGCTTCAGGAAAAGAGAAACTCAGACTAACTAACGTTGGGAAGAGGAGTAGATAAGGATGTCCAGTGGTTAGAAGTGAATTGAGGGGATATTCAGTTCCAGGTAAGAACGAACTTTCTCTGCTATGACTTTCTGCTAATTCAATGGGCTGCTGTGAGAAGTCATGTGTTCCCCATCATTGGTTATGCCATGTGTTGTTGGAGGTGCTATAAAGAGTGTGCAGGTCTTAGATGGGCCTGGATAAACTCTGGGTTCCCTCCTACTTGGAGGTTCTATTACTGTAGGCATTACTCCAAGCATAACAGAGTCCCGTAAAAAAAAAACCCTCAGACTTCAGGCAGTTAAGGTTAATCATATGAAGAAAACAAAAAAAACCTTCTCATCTGTGCTGAAAGCACCCTTTCTTAAATTCAAATTGGCACTAATAGCATGTTTAGAGTTCCTTTATACCATTTAAAGTTAGACAGATGGGATATCAGCTAACATTTAGAGTGCTTACTATTTGCAGGATCTAATGGTTCTAGTAGCTCCATATGAGTTATCATCGGATTCCCCTAACAAATTCACATGGCAGGTATCATTATCTTCATATTATAGATGAGGACATCTGTACACATCAAGGCCAAGTAGCCTGCCAAGGGTTACAGAGTTAGTCAATGAAGAAGAAAGGATTTGAATCTAAATACTAACTCTAGAATCCACAGTTCTACTGTGCAATGGAGATGATAATGATAATAATAGAATTAATAGTAGCTACCAAGAGCCAAACCCCTCTTCTGTTTGTAGAGCTAAATCCTATACTGTGCTCATGAAACTCATTATCTCCTTTAATTGTACCCACAATCCTAGCAATACAACTGAGGAGATTAACTCACAGTACAGTTGTGTATCTTATCTCCACAAATGGTGAATGGGCGAGGATTTGAGCTGGGTGTGTGTATGTAAAGATCCCTGTCCTTCATGCTCTTTCTATAATTTTGTGCAGCTGTGGTCTACCCACAGCTACCCATCACTTCAAGTCATCATTTGTTTTGGTGTGGCCCAACTCTATTTTACTCTCTCTCTTTCTCTTCTAGGAAAACCTGTCTCAGATGTTCATTCATGCTGGTGTAACGAACTGGCAACTCCCCAAAGCAAATCAGCACATATGGGCTTGAGAAGTGACTCGGCCTCATGGGCCCACTCACCACATTGCTCAGGGTCTCCTTCAAGAAACTTTGGACCAGTTACTCTGTAGCATTAGCTTTCAGGGAGAGTTATTAGCATTTATTAAAGCTTCAGACTCTAACCTGAAGGAAAACAAAGATGGTGTGGGATTTTAGGTATAATCCTATTTCTTATTTTATTTTTTCAACACCACAGGATTTACAACAGGTTAGCATTTTGACCATTTATTACATATAAACTAGCTCTAATTGGAAAATTTATTTTCACTCTTACCTTAATAAGACTTGATGATATGTATTACATTTCTTTAGTCATCTATCCTTTTCATCTTTTTCTTAGCCCTCTGTTGTTAATAACTAAGCTCAGTGAAGATCATTTAAAGGTTTACTGTCCAGATGCTGCATTTCATGAAAAATAATAAAAGAAAATAGAGTTCTCATTTTTCTCTTAGTGTAATTCCAGGGGCCAAGGTATTGATAACTCCCTGCAGGACAAGTGGAGTCCCAAGGAGACTTTGGGGGCTGGGGCAGCCGCCACCACGGTCTTGGCCATGCCGAATGCACGGGGAATGCTGCTGAAATGACTTTTCGTTTTACCTTCTAGCACATGTTCTTTTACAAGAAGAAAGATGTTGAGTAATAACCTGTTCTGGAAAAATCTTTCTTTCTAATTATCTTCGCCACATTAACTCTTCCATGTCATGACTCATGACTTTCTCATGACCCTGAATTTCCTGGTTTTGTTTACTCAGAGCAATTACACAAGGCAGTTCTAGGCATATCTGAGAATCTTAATACATAAAACTTTCTCAACTGACAGTGTCAAAGATGATGAATAAGACCAACAAGGAATATAAAAGATGTGAATATACAAACGTTTGTACCATCTGTGCCCCTGGGTGAGGCGATGCCACAGGCACTGCTGTGCAGAATGGAATACAGATGAAATCAGAATTAGATGATGTTTTAACAACAGATTTTCCTTTCTGAAAAAGCTCTTACTCCAATATTAAAATTAATTTGCATCCTTTAAAACAAACAGACGGGCAAAGGCACCTGTGTATTATACTAGACGAAGATAAGAAATTGCTTCAGGTTGTCTAATTTATCTTAACTAACACATACACACACTTTTGTAAAAATTAAGAATGGCTGTACTTATTTTCTTAGATTAGATATCACATATCTTAATTTCTACATCATTATGTAAGTCCAAACCAAATCAATTTTTACATTCACTAAAAACTCTAGCTTTAGAAACCACACCGAGAGAAGAGCTAACAGTGAGTTACAGACATGTGGCTCAAATTCAAGACAGGAGTTAAGTCACAATATCGAAGGAAAACTGAGGGTCAGGATGATACAGGGAGATCTGATCAGATCACTGGGGGGAGTCTGCAGGGAACACAGCAGGAGGTTGCCCGAGGCCATGATAAACAGTGTAGGACAGGGCTGGTAGAGAAGCTGAATGCCTCCAGAGTGCCTGAAATTATGGGCCAGAAGATTTAAAATAAAAGGAAGGCAGGGACAGGCTCTCTGGCTCTCTTCCTCGGGGATGCCTAGATGATTGTGCTGCAGATGACTTAGGACAATATTTTGGACAGTAGAAGAAACTCCCAGGGTAACACTGGCCTGGCAGAGGGTGGCAGGGTTATTCTTCTTTGGGTGTTCTAGAAGGGATGGTCTCAAGCAGAGAGAAGCCTGACCTTCTTCCAAAATTATGTAGCTTTTGTATCTTATGTTATTTTAGTTTGTAAACTCACCTTATAGAAATAAGATAATTAAAAATAACAGGAGGAATTACAGGGGAACTCAGGAATTCAAAACATTAGCCTTCATTGATAGGCTTAAGTGATTAAAGGTGGAACTAAACAGTTAAATATTCTAGCCTTCATTGATAGGTTTAAGTGACTAAAGCATGTGAAATGCTGTCTTTCCAAAATTGTGTAGCTTTTGAATGAAGACTCCTTCCCTTTATCACCGAAAATTTGCCTCCGGAGACTTGCCCGGAGGGTGGTGGTGGGCAGCAGGAACCCACTTGCTGTTTGGGAACAAGGAGACTCTTGAAAGGGTCCGAAACAAAAGGCAAGCAACTTGATTCTGAGTGAGGGAGCCTTGTCACCTCTGTAAGCACCCCAGCTATTCGATGGCTTTAATTTAAAATCCTGGTCCATCAGATATACCTACGTAGTCAGGGGCAAGTGATCCAAACTCTCTCAGCCTCATATTCTCTGTATCAAATAGAGATAATAACACACCTGTGCAGGTCATTGTGCAAATTAAGAGAGTAAATGAATTTCAGGTGCCAAACACATCATGGAAACTCAGTGATGGTTACTTTCTCTTGCCAAGATCAAAACAGAAGAAACAAAAGAAGTCCAAATCGGGATGGTAACTTACACTTCAGCAGCTTAGTGTGGGATATTTTATAATCTGTAGATTATTCGCAGCCTTGTTTGCTCAACTCAAACAACTGAGTTGCTCAGAGCAGCCTGTGCTCTCTGGGAGAAGAAACCCAGTTGGTGAGGCCTGGTGAATGCTGGCGGCTTCGAAGGGACTGATTATTTAAGCAGTACGGCCATTCCTTACGTTGTTTTCACTAGCACGTGGGCTGCTCACAGCTTGGCCAGGCAATGCTGTTATGTCAAAAGCGAGGTTCTAAGAGAAACTGACATGTTCAAAGTGTTGCAAGGGGCAGCACAGGAAGAGCTCTGAGACTGCCCTGCTGTTGTTGCTGGCCAGCGGCCACTGTCTGGGTTGCCAGGCAACGCCTTTTAGTACTTAGGTAGCAGCTAGAAATGAGCAGCCAGAAGGGAAATAAAGGCAGGGCCCTCACCATTGCAATCTAGCAAAAAACTTAATACAAGAGGCTAAAAGCAAAGGAAGGCATGTCTCACCGTTGACCCAGTAGTCCTGGGCCTGGTTTGATAAGACTGCCAGGCATTCTGAACAACAAGCAAAATTATGATAGTGTTGGGGGCTGGGGGGCCTTGAAAGTCTGTGTGTATCATCTCCACTAGCTAGGAACAGGAAAACCCTGAGACTCAATTCCAAGTCCTGAAAGAGGGAAGGGGAGGGGTCTACAGTGCCAAAAGAAAAGCCCATAAAACAACTTTGATTAACTGCCTGCCTCTGGTCACGTATGCAAAATGAACAAATAGAGTCTAGAGCAAGATAAGGATTCAGGCTAAGAGATCCTCACGTATACCTACGTTTGGGTAGTCACGTCTCCCTGGGGGAAAGTTGGCACCGCCTTTACATGTCAATCAATACGTAACTTCCTCACCCCTGTTCTGCCAACTATATAAGTACTCAGAATGAAGGACTCACTCTCTTTGCCTCTTGGCCTTTTCTTGCCTCATGGGTGGGGGGGAAGGGGCCTGTCCAGAGGGCCCCTGCCCACCCAGCCTCTGGCCAGGACCTCTGGCCACTCGGGTGCTGGTCACCCAGTCTCTGGCTACCCTTGCTCTTGCTCTCTCATTAGAACTTAGCACTAAAAATTTTGCCTTCATGGTAATAGGCATGCTGATCTTTAATTCTTTACTGTGTCGGCAAGAAGAACCAACCAAGTCTCTGGGAGTTGCTCCCGTGACACAGTGGTGCTGTGTGCCTGGGATAGTAACTTGGATCTCGCCCTGTGTCTCCGGAATGCAGTGAGAATGGTCTCTCATCTTTGGTGTAAAGATGCTGCACTGTGGGGATGGGGCATTCAAATGTGCTAGGCTTATGTTTGGAAGTAGAAATAATGAAATCTGGAATGAGTACTGGACCTGGGCTCTGAAGACAAAAGAGGCACTTTATCCCTCTGGCCTGAGTCTTCAGGCATCCCTACATGGGTGGGGTCCTTGCAGGGGTGTCTGGGGTCACTTCCTAAGATGTTTAGGGGCCTCATTGAGAACTCCTATCACCCACTGCATGGACGCCTTAGCCTTTTCTGCCTCTAAACCAGGCCAGAAGAAAAATCAGTTTAGTTCATTGGCCTGTCTTAAGCTTACAGCATTTCTGTCCCCCAGGTGGCTTCTTACAGCACCTCTTTTCTCTAACACTTCAATTTGTATTCAAACACCTCTTGCAGGATCTGCAAGGAAAGGCAATGTTACATTTGGAGGTGAATGTCTAGCTCTCTCCCTCTCAAGAAATTGCCACACTCCTCCACCCCCCTCAGGCACAGATCAAGCATTTAAAAGCCAAGAGGGCCCTTGCCCCAACAAAGACACCCATGAGAGGATAAGCTGGGATGTGGACCGAACCAGGACAGAGAGCTAGGTTTCCAACCAGCCACAAGCAGAAGTCAGCGCGTGAGAGGCACACTGTAAAAGCAACCCCATTCTTATCCCTGGGACGTATTCTCCACTTAGGTTCAGTCTTTGAGAGGAGAAAGCAAGATTTTAGCCTTTAGTGGAAATGCTGGCTTTTCCAGGTTTTTTCTCCTAATTATGTCCTTCCCTCACTTCATTCATAAGTTTTCCCCTTTTCATTTCCTAAATACTCCTTAGGTCAAATGTTTTGCAGCCTAATCAGGCTTAAGTTTTAAAAGCTTATGATACTCATTTTTGAATGTTGGGTATGTAAGTTGCAGAAGGATTATGCATGTTGCAGAAGCTTCAAGCAAGTCGTAGATGGTGTGTGCAAGATGAAGAAGGGTTTGCAGAGGGAAGGAAGGAAGAAGAAGGAATCCAGGAAGTGAAGGAAAGAAAGGAGAAAGGAGTTAAGAAGGTGAAGGACTACAAAGGAGAAGGGTGAGAAGGAATAAAGGAAAGAGATGCATGCCACATTCATGCCTGGCATGGGAAGGAAGGACACTGGGGTGGGTAACTCAAGAAAGTGTAGCGGGGTCCAGAACTTGGGGAGGTGTTCCAGAGTATAGGATAATATGCCTGGCTGGGGGAAGGGACACATGGAGCAGGACCATTGAGAGATATTTTTGCAGGCCAGCTTCATATCAGATATGCAAAAATGGCTTTTTTCTATGTCAGTAACAGTGGACTAGTCTTCCAGACAGAATGGAGCCAGAAGATATGCACAACTTTGACCCCGATTTAACTGGAAGGCAGCTCCCCCTGGTTACAGAGCCTGCCTGAGAGCTTAGAGATGGTTCACTCCACGCCACGGGGCCACACCTGGCCCGACTTACTAGGGCAGCCCAGGAAGGCTGAGAACTGGGGGAGTGCTGGCAGGTGTAGCCAAGTGTGGGAGGAGCTGGAAATGGGGTTATGGAGGAGGCTCCAGGCTGGGATTTAAAACTAAAGGCAGGCCACCACAAGGGACGAGAGACAATGAAGGGCCTAGGGAAGGGGACAAGGAGAGATCTTGCGGGAAGGAAAGGAGTGAAAGCACTCTCGCTGGTGGGCCATGAGAAGGTGCCACATGGGTTTGGATTAAGAACTGGAAATGGTGGTGACACAGCTGGTGGTGCTGGGAGCCGCGGAAAACCCACACAGTCGAGCACAGATGACTTGGAGGAGCCGGGAGAGTGAGCTTTGGGCTTCTGGTCTTCATTTTCGGGAGGACGGTGCTTCTGATGGGTGTGTTCTAAGACTGGCCTGTCAGGGAAAGGGGGAAGGAAGGACTGTGTGTGTTTGTGGGTGTTTAAGGGACTTTGGGATCTTAACGCCAGCATTCTGTCATTACTCTGAACCAGTATAACTTTTGAATAAACACTTCCTTTCCTTTTTACCAAACTCTGGCGTTAAGAGTCATAACTCCTAAGGGCGGTGGGCAAAGAACCTAGGACAAAGGGACCTGGGGGGGAGGGGGCATGTTTCTTGGCCCCTGCACGAGTCCATTCTCTAACAAAAGGAAATGGAAGTAGAAAAGAAATAAGGAAAAGCAAGCATATGAGTCTTTGAAACATTATAAATCCTAGACCAAGGAGGACCAGATCGTGGGAATAATCACGTAATTCAAAGGAAGCAAGTTAATCAGGCTCAAATTTTAGGAAACTTACTATGCTTATTTTAGATTGTTGTGTCTTGAAAAAGAAAAATGGGCATATAAGTCTTTGAAACACTGTAAATTACTCAAGCTCATTGCAGCTTGCAGAAACAGCAGGGTGCCTGTCTTTCCAAAAAAGTGACACTTCAAAACCCAAGATGACTTTCAGTCGCTGCTTGAGGCCTGAGCCTGATATCCCAGCTCTTCACTTTTGTCCCTCCAGATTCCTGAGCAGAGCAGGGTGGGGTGGGGGGGGGGCACTGCTCTAAGAGCAGTCTAGCCACACCCCAGGTGAACCGGATGACCTAGCTTGGATTACAGATTGCTCTCTCCTGCTGCTACACCGCAGATAAAGAACTTAATAACAGCCCACATCTACCAGGCGAAATCACAGTCCCAGATCAGAACCCTAACTACACCTGTTGAACTGGGACAAATGAAGGACAAGAGGGGAAGAATAAAATCCTTTTTTCACGGGCAACTAATTAAAGCTTTACAAAAGTACAAACACCAATCCTAAGTCTACTAAGGGCCGAGCACTTCTACAAATACATTCTGTTTTAAAAAGGAGTGGCTTGATTTTGATTCCATCAGAGAGCCTGGTAGGTAGAGAGTAAAACTCAGGCAGGAAAAATAAGTCATTTAAACATTCTGAGTTCTCCTTCTGGAGGCCCAGGAGCTGTGGTCTCCAGAACAAACCACAACAAGCTTGGTGTCTCCCCTGCCTCTTCCCCAGCCTCCGTAAAGGTTGTTCAGGTCACTAGATAAAGAGACAGCTCACTTTTGAGCACACTAACAGAACACAGGGAATACAGTATCCCCAAGATAAAATTTTCTTTCCCTCTTTCTCTAGGCTCAGAAAAGGAAAAGGGGCCAGGCACCAAATCCCCCCAGCTCACTCCCTCTCCCGGTTGGTATTTTATAGAGTTAGGCATGCCTCTCCTCCTCAGACACCTTCTGTGTTGTAATCCAACAGACCCCCCCAGACCGGAGTGACCCAGGGCCACATAGGTGGCAAATATTTCACCACATTAGGGACCACTCTTACTGGGTTGAACAATATTATATTGGCCTCCAGTCCTCGCAGGAAATATACCAAATGACTGGTGCTATCCCCTCTCTCCCACTCCTTGTATGGACCCTGGCTGAGAAGACAAGCCTAAACAAGCCTTGAGATCTGCAGAAGGGTCCAGTTTAATAGAAGCAAAGGGGGTATGAGTAGTCTGTGGAAGGTTTAACTCAGTCTTTCACTGGCCACCGCATCCAAGCATTGTGTCACAAGAGATATCTGGTAACTTTGTGGTGGAAGATGGGGGATGGCCTGTAACCCACTAGAAGGCTCCTTGGGCAATCAAGGGGGATGCCTTTTAGGAGCCCAGGATTTCAGTGGGAAGATGGGAGACACCCTACAACCCACTAGGCAGCTCCTGGGGCAAAAACAGGGGATGCCTCTCGGGGCTCAGGAGTTCTACTCTTTGTTTTCTTTTCCTTAGTGCACGTGGACCAGACACCTTCTGTCCCCCCAGGATGCCTATCCCCCCAGAATGCATTGGGATGCACTCTTAGGAACTGGGATAACTTTGACCCTGAAACCCTCAAGAAAAAGAGGCGAATTTTCTTGTGTAATACAGCCTGGCCTCAGTATAAGTTAGGAAATAAGGAAATATGGCCCAAAAATGGGAGTATCAATTGCAACACTCTACTCCAATAACATTTATTCCATCAGAGGCTAGGCATGTAGTCAGAGCTTCCCTAGTACAAGCTTTTTTTTTTTTTTTTTTTGGTATTGTCTCATGCTCCATCTCTTTGCTCTGGGTCAAAGGAAATATCTACTTCAAGGCCTACTGATGATATTCTAAATGATCCCCTTCTAAGTTAAGGACAAGGATTTTCCTTCATGCTTTGTATTTTTCTCCCTTTCTGATACCTCCAGAATTTGGCATTCTGAAGGAGTGAGGGAAGATAGAAGGCTTCTCTGCATAAACCCAGTAAGACCAGGTGCTAATGGTGGTTTTGTCAACCAAGACTTTGACTGGAATGTCATGCCTGAAGGGAGCATCTGTGGGCTCTGGTTGTCACCAAAAAGTCTTGAGGAACTGAGATTGACTTTTAAAGCGAGTGAAAGCCCTCTGGAAAAGCCTGGTGCCTTGGTAGGTTGCGCAGTTCATGGCAGTCTTTCCAGGGAAGGAACGAAGGTTGCCTTCCTGAAAGATGGTTAGGAGGCCTTGAGAGAAGCAGGTGCTGCAGGCAAAACCAAATGGCAGGTGTGCGTGGCTCAGTGTCTGTGCCCTGAACGGTAGACCAAAGAGTCACCAAAGGTTCCTTGTGTGAGTTCCAGCAAAGCAGACTTAAAGGTCAAGTGCTGCTCTTGTGTTTATGCAGACAAACAGACAACATTACAACTGGACTTAATGCAGTCCCTTTAATGACAATGAGTTTGGTCTTAGGGAGAAACATCGTGATTCAAGGAAAATCACAGTGCTCCGTGGTAGACATTGGACTAGTGCAGCTAACTGTCTTCCAAGTTTGTTTTCATTTAGAAATTGAAACTGGGTTTGTAACATCATCAAATCTGCTCAATTTACAGGCAAGAAGGACCCGTCTAATTGCCACTGTTAAATGGCATTCTAGCAAAGGCCTTGCAATTGGATGTCTTCCCAAAAATCAGTCTCGCAGACTCAGAGACGTTTGTGGGTTGCCATGTGAATTAACCATTCTGCACAAGTGTCCTAATTACCGGTTTTCCTGTCCACCTGACGAGCCCCTGTACCTGTTCCAGACAGGTGACGGAGTCTTACTAAAGACCTGGAAGACTCAAGGTCCTGAACAGCAGTTGTCTGAACAATGGACTGGTCCCTACGATGTCTTATTGACAATGCATTCTTCCCTAAAGCTGACGGGAATCAAGTCCTGGATCTACCACACAGCACCATTATTAATTACACTAGTAATATTGCTATTTGGACCCATGATGATCAACTTACTAAATTAATTCATCTCTTCTAGAATAGAAGCTATAAGGCTACAGATGATCATCATGAACAACTGTCTACCTCTGGGACCAGAGGCTCTAAGAATCTATCACGGGGCATTAGAAGGACACCTCTCTCCACCTCCTCTGATCGACATGCAGTGTCCCTGATAGTCTCAGGAATTCTTCATCAACTCCAGATAGAATTGGGTGAGAGTTTCATGGTTCTCAATAGGCAAGGTCTACTGTTCCATCCAAGCCTGAAACAGCTTCAGAAGATGGACCATCACCCTTCAGCAACCCAAAACAAATTTTTGAGAACCATGTCTCTTAGTACAATTGTTGCAGGAGGCAGCACAGGAAGAGCTCTGAGACTGCGCTGCTGTTGCTGGCCAGAGGCTAGCACCCTGGTTGCCAGGCAACGCCTCTTAGTACTTACTTAGGTAGCAGCTAGAAATAAGCACCCAGAAGAGAAATAAAGGCAGGGCTGTCACCATTGCAATCTAGCAAAAAACTTAACGCAGGAGGCTAAAAGCAAAGGAAGACATGCCTCACCCATTGACCCAGTAGTCCTGAGCCTGGTTCCGTAAGACTGCCAGGAATTCCAAACAACACAAGTAAACTGTGGTAGTGCGGGAGGTGGGGAGCCCTTGAGAGTCTGTGTGTCATCCATTCTAGCTGGGAAAAGGAAAATCTTGAGACTGTGTATTCATTCCAAGGCCTAGAAGGGGAGGGGAATCCCAGTGCCCAAAGCAAAGCCCATAAAACAGCTTTGGTTAACTGCCTGCCTCCAGTCACATATGCAAAATGAACAAATAGAGTCTGGAGCAAGATAAGGATTCAGGCTTACAGATCCCCACACGTAACTACATTTGGGTCCTCACGTCTCCCCAGGAAAGCTGGTGCCACCTTTACCCATCAATCAATATGTAAATTCTTCATGCCCATCCCACCAACTACATAAGTCCTCAGAACGAAGGACTCTCTCTCTTGGCTCTCTTGGCCTTTTTGTCATACAGGGGGCCCCTGGCCAGTCAACCTCTGGCCACCCTGCTTCTGCTTTCCCATTAGAACTTAGCACTAATAAACTTTGCTGCCTGCTAGTAGGCTTGCTGATTTGTAATTCTTTACTGAGTGGCAAGAAGAACCAGAGTTTCAGTAACAAAAGTCAAGTTAAAGGCAGAGCTGGAATTGCAACAGTTGCTCTCAAGGCATGTTATACCATCTTTCACACAGGTAACCATAGAGTATGATCCATCTTTATAAACTGATAGATCCACAACATTTTAGAAATGGAAGTTGCAGTGATAATCACTCAGTTCCAAAAACAATATCAATAACAGCAAAGGTGTGGGATGGCCAAAAAGGGGATTTGTGGAAAGTAACCTTATTGGTTGATCTGATCATAAATTCTTAACTGGGTAGGTCACTGTGGGTGGGTAGTCACACCCCAGGCATATAACTTGGGAAGGTGTTAAGCCAGTCCTGTTGGTTGTTCTTACACATCTAGATTAAGCCACCTTTGAAATACCAGAAGTAATTCTTCTAGAAAGATGTATTAACCCTCAAAAGAGCACATAATCTTGTTACCTATCCTTTTGTCCAATCCCTACCTTGCTTTCTCCAGCCTTCACGTTCCCCTCCTCAATTTCACTGCATAAAGCATTAGCACTGTTATTCTCCAGAGCATTTGGGCTCTTGCTCTCTGGCTCCTGTCATCAGTTTGGCTCAAATAAACTCATAAAAATTCTCTATGCAGGTGTGGACTCTCCTTACGGCAGCAAAGGTAGTATGTTTGATTAAAGTCTGAAGTATGACTTTAACATATAAAATAGATATAACTAAAATTTAAGATTTAAAAGAACTAAAAATATGAAATGTCTTCTAACTGAAGACATTAACCCAGGCTCAACCCAGCACCAGCTCCAGCCCAGGTCCAGTCCAAGTCCTGGGTCCAACTCAGACCCAGCCCTAGCCCCAGCCCCAGCCCCAGTCTCAGCTCCCATCTTATCTCTAGGCCCAGGTCTAGTCCAGAACTAGAGAAAATTCCAAGCCCAGGCCTAGGCATTGGCTCCACACGCTGGCTCCTGACTCCTAGTCTCTTTTCTTTGCCCCGTCAGTGCAAAGGCTAACACTGTCTTTTATATAAAGAAGGATGGAATGGTGTAAAGTAGTGGTATAGTTGAATTACTTACATTTCATTTTTTTTTAAAAAATCTGATAAAAATAAGGCTGATTTTTAATTTCTGGTAAGTTTTGGAGGAAAATAAACTGGTGTCCTTTTGTTCTCTGTATTTCTTCTATATTTAAAAACTTTATAATTAAACCTTCCTCACAAAGGCTTTCATGTTTTTATTCACCTGGCCACCTGACTGTCTGTTTAAGCGGTGCTTGTTTCTGTGAGCCTGGCTACAGAGGCGGGCAGTTTGGCATTCAAGCAGAGGCAAGTAGTCATTCTAGGGACACTGGTTCTGTTTGCCTTCACTTACTGCCCTGAGCTCTCGGATCAACGGAGGCGGCAGGGAGGCTAAACGTTCTGTTCTCAAACACGCACAGGCCTCTAAGTGCAGCATCTTGCGAGGCTCCCTCTCCTAACCACGGGCTCAGCTTCTGTCTCTTTTGACTGAGGAAATTACCCTTAAGTTATCATGCATTTTTCCTCCTATGGTTGCTAATCTCGAAGCTTGATGGCCTTGGCATTTTAGAAATTTGCTCCTTAAATATCCTGTATTTCTCATAACTCTGCTTCCTGCGCTAGCAAGCCTTGGCTTTCCATATCCCTCTTTGTGCAATAGGAATTTTTTGACCACAAGTGTGAACCAATCGACAATTGATTTTCAAATCCATCTACTCCTCTTCTGTAGCGATAATTGCCCGGATTCCAGGACTGGGGCATGAAGACCTTTCGGGATGGCAGTAGGAAGTTTCAGATATCACCCCCAAACTTATTTTAGAACATTTCTCCCACTATGCTCTCTTCAAAGACTATTATTTCTCCCACTATGCTCTCTTCAAAGTCAGTTTTTAACACTTTCTTACAATTTGGAAATTATTGCCTTCATTCAGAATCCATTTCTTCAGCTCTGGCTGATGTGGCTCAGTGGGTTGAGTGCCAGCCTGAGAACCAAAGGGTCACTAATTCGATTCCCAGTCAGGACACAGTCCTGGGTTGCAGGCCAGGTCCCCAGTAGGGGGTGTGTGAGAGGCAACCACACATTGATGTTTCTGTCCCTCTTTCCCTCCTTCCCTTCCCCTGTCTTTATTTATTAAAAACAAATAAAGAAAAATTCTAAAAAGACTTCAACAAGCTCTTTAAAAAAAGAAAAAGAGAAAGAATCCATTTCTTCAAAGCACCCCTGTGATTTGGCAACATTTTATGGATAACTGAAGGCTGTCTCGCCTCCCTCCACTGGAGGTCACTGTGTGTTTATACAGAAGGTTTATGAGATTTTTCTGTCTTTTGGGTAAATAGCCAGTTCCAGATTGTTTTCATTACCCCCTTTTTTTCCTCTAGGGGATGACAAATTACTTTTTGGAGGGGATTTAATGTACGCAGGCATCTGTTGAAGGGCAGATGTCCCTCCTTGTCTTCCTTGTGTTCAGTCCTATACTGGGGTCCACTGCAGTACATCCATCAGCCTCTAGCCCACTTGCACCTTGTGCCAGAATATCTACGTCCCCCTCTACTGTCCCTCTGCCATGTCTAAGGTCACTTTGCATCCTGATTATCCCATCTGGAAACAGCTGCCTCGTGCCTTTCCAAAGGACACAGAAAACTTTCGAAACTCATCCTTGCTTCTCCAAAGTTACGAGAGTCTTGGGCTAGGTGTCTGTGACCACCTCTGATGAAAGGTCTCTGATCCTGCTGTTCTTTGGCTCGATGGTGATGACTTTAGATGGGAATGTGTACATTGAAAGGACTTATCTTCTAGGCTTGCATGGCCTCAGACTTCATAGAAAACCTGCTCCTCCGTTCCAAGATTCCCACCAAATCTGTCTGTGGTCTGCCTTTCCCCCACCCAGAGTTTGGCTGGGCTGAGGCCAGGGCACAACATACCATTTCAGTCACCCTCAGTTTCCAAACGCCTTCCCCTTCTCTTCAGATAACACTCTCCCCACTGACTTATCAACTTCATCTCCTTCTGTGTGGGAAAATACTCTTATCTCAGGATTCATTTTTCCCCCAACTTTATCCTCAAGACGCTCTGTTTCTGAGTCTCCAGAGACCTAACCTTTTGTAGCTCAAAACTCCTTTGTGATTCAAAATCTTTGGCTCTTACAAGGCTTGGCTTTCAAAAGGCCTAGTTCATAGGATTTTTAACATATCTCTTCAGGCACTGAATTGATTTCCTCTTTCTCAGCTGCTGAAGCCCTTCCCTCCCTCTCCCCCTTTCCCCCCTTTCAAGAGGATGAAAACCCTGACGTGAAGGGTGGGAACTGGGGCTGCCACCAGAAGTGCAGGAGAATAAAAGACAATGATATGCCGTACACATCAGACACTGATGCTGGCTCATATGACTTATGAGTAATATCATATATATTTTTGTGAATAAATAACCAGACAAACAAAACTCTGGCATTTGCTAGTCCATGGCTAAGAGCTCAATCCCCCATTCATAAATTAGACTTTTTAGCACTGACATGGGCTCCATGATGAAATGTAAGATGTGTGTATATATCTGAGGGTCTTTTCAAGGGCAGACTAGTAACAACACTTTCACTTCTCAATCATGTGCTTACCTTTGTAAATTGGATAGAAAAACACCTTAAGGTTAGCTAGCCAAAAGAGTATAATTGAATCACTTGTTACTGTCTAAGAGTTCAGCCAGAAAACGCAGTGCTCTGTAAGGCAGTTTCCCCCTCAGACCCCTGACACCCCCATTTGGGGTACACATTGGATGGTTCTCTCAAAGATGGGGTGGGAGAGGCATGGCTGACCATCTGGGGCTTCCACCAGAGATTGTACTAGCAGCAGCTGAGGATTACATAATTTTAAGTCTAGGGTCTGTCTAGGTGGAAAAGACTGAAGAATAGACCCTGTGGGAAGACGTGGGGGTACAGATGACGGTGGAGTAAGATGTGGGAGCACTTCTGTCAGAGTAGACCTACATCTTTCCTAAGAGTGTGAGAACACTATTCTGGGAATGGGAGAGACTATCATTATTTAATGGAACATGGTATCATGTACTAATGCCCAGTACCTGGGCTTTGGAAGCCTTTGGTGTTGCATCAGAAGCCCTGCTCCCTGGTGCTGAGAGGGATGCTTGACGACTTCAGTGCTCTAGGGAGGAAATGCACCAGGTCCAATCAGGAGGCACGATTTGTCTCCACTATGGCAGAGGGTGTATAAACAAAATGTGCCTCCTTCCCCTTCCCTCCCCCAAATATCACCCATTGAGTCAGCCTATCGGGAAAACGATTCAGCCATCAAACCCTGTAAACAATATACATTGATGTTCTGTTTTTAGCACCAGAAAGGCAAAATCTGGACAACTTTTTTTCAAGGTTTGAACCACTTTAATTGCTATGCCCAGGAAATTCCATCCTGAAATTTCCCCCCTTGTTTTCTTTCCAACAGAGAAGGCTATTTTTTCCAGTCCATTAATTTGGGAGTTTTTTTACTTGATGGAGGATCTAAAGGCCCCAATCATTCCCCAAAATATTTAATACAATTACATTAATTATACTAGGAACGCCCCAATGAGGCAAAAAGACAATGTATTTCCAAGTCAAGACACCCACGTTCACTAAGATGCTGCTATTGACTCCCCTCTGTCCTTTAATGGACCAATCAGGGTGTGATGCCCATCAACGTATCTTTGTGAACTGCTTCTCTTACACTTAAGAAACTGAAAAAATCCTTGGCTGTTGGCTCGAATGTTTATTCATCATAGTAATAAGACAGAAAAAACGAAGATGCCCTGTGCAAGTCTTGCTATGGGATTTTGTTTCTAATAGTCATAAAATAGTTTATGTATAGACTAGAACCTCGTGTCTAAAAGTGTAGCACTTGGAATTTCCACCTGGACATATGGTGAAGCCAGAGACCCAGAGATGAGGAAGAGATCGATTAAAGAGTTCTTAAAAGCACGCCCCCACCCCCCAATCTGGAAGCTTCAGGAAAGAAGCCCCATAGCCCCCACTTCCACAGACAAGCACAGGAAACTCACAGAAAACATGACAAGACGTTGTTATCATCCGTCTGCCTTTAGAAAATCGTCTGTGTCCCCTAGTTCTAACTGTGAGCTCCCCGCCACGGCAGAGCTGCCTTCTTAATCGGCACATCAGCAGAACTTACTATGGGTACCTCCCTAAAAGAGATGCTCAAAATATTTGTTGAATGAAATTTCTCTCTCCTATTGATAAAGATATTAACGTCTTCACAGAATTGGGACTATTTAAAATGTTTCTCCAACAAACACTTTATTTTCCAAATCTCTAACTCTAGGTGAAATTTTGTGATTATAAATTATGTGGCTGGGTGTTTTATTGAGACAATTTCTCTGTTGCTGCAGTTTCCTAAAGACTGAAGGCAAAAGAGCAAGGGGCAAGAACTCGCCATTTCCAAAGTGAGACTGAGTCTCCAGCTCAGACCCTGCATGGATGGGGCCAAAAACTGAAGTTTCGACCTTCAGCACCTCAGCCACCTTGAGCGCGTGAAAGAATTAAGGTTGAAGAAGTCGGAAAGTCAGATGGAGAGCTGAGTTGTTGACAATCACCTGGAGGAGGAAAGGCTTCGGGGACTGCGGGCAGAGCCTGGGTGAGACCCTTGCTGCTTCGGAACACAGTGGAACCATCTGACTCGTGCCTGAGGAAAGCTCTGGGAGAGCTGGCTGTGATGGCCTGTGGCTCAGTGCAGAGGTTTATAGTAGCTGGACTCCCTAAAAGTGTTTGCTTTTCTGGAGCCAAAGAGCCGATGCAAGGATGTTGGCTTGTGGTCCCTATTCATGGGATCCTGTCCCATGAGATTTCTGCCAGGGAAGGAAGCTGACCAGAAAGAGGCTGAGGGCAGATGATCAAGTGTCAGTGAAAGCAGAGGCCCTGCCCTCGCTGTAGAGAGGCAGGGGGAGGGGCTCGGTCAGGACCAGCTCAGCGACTTGTGGGCTCCAGTGAAAAAGGAAAATGCTAGGTCTCTTGTTCAAATAGTATAAAACATTTCAAGATGACGATGACAGAGCATTAAACCAGGCCCGAGGCCCCTCTGAAGGTGAGCTCCTGAGCATCTACACAGGGCTGGGACTCACAAAGCTGTCCCTGGACCCACAGTGAAGTCACACAGCTCACAGAAGTCCCCAACAGTTCCCTCAAGAGAAACAGGCAGACTTAAGCTTCTGTCACGACCAGAGAAAGTCAATGCCAGATTACAGAGATGTCATGAAAGAGGACATCTATCTGCTCTTTACCTCTTTCTTCTCCTTCTTTTCAAACCTCCAGGGATCAGAGATAGCCTCGCGAGTGGCAAAGTGTGTAGGGAAAGTGACCCAAACCCTGTGACCATTTTACCACCTTCCCCCACAGCAGCTGTTCAGTGGGAAACAGAAAAAAAAAGGGGTGGGGGTGGGGGTGGAAGAGTTAACTTCACCTGAAGCTTGGAATTTTCAGTATGATACAAGATGGACATTTGAATTACTACAATGAGATAATTTGGGTGGGGGGAGTGGAATAAAAATAACTTGAAAACATTTTTTAACATCTGAGAAATTTTGGGACTTGCCCCAAATTTTTTATCCAAAACGGTGATGATAAAGAAGCAGTAATGGGGAAGAACAGAGGTACCTCATGAACGTGCCTCAAAGAATTCTGCTTATTCGCTTTAGTGGTTACACCTGTTTTTATTGGCTTGCTCAAACTTCTCGGGGTAAACACACACACACGTGTGCCCACAAACAAGGATGGACATTGAGATATATTTACAGAAACCTAAAAGATTACTTGAGGTCAAAAAATTGAACTTATGAATTAACTGAGCCATGTCTCATGATTACATTAGGTATCAGCCACAGCAAAAACAGAGGTGATAAAAGAAAAATCCAAAAAGAATGCGTGTATTTAAAATATTTTTGGTTGTTCCACTTAGAGAAACTCTCTAGGAATCTGAACAATGTACGTGGGGGATAGTAGTTCTAGACCAAGGAAGAAGTACCAAAAAAGGCATTTTGACACTGTTTAATTTTAAAGTTATAATGAAATCATCTGTAATGGAAAGTTTTTACAGATAAAAAATAGGCTTTTGCTGCCCTCAAGTGGCTTAAATTTGCCACTGCAACATCTCTAACCATTTCAAAACGAGCATTTCAAGCAAATTCACATCTTGGAGGCTATTTCACAAAGGAAACCAGAATGATGATCTTCAATTCTGAAATTTTTTCTAAATAATCAAGTAACAAAATGGACCAAGTAGCTTTAT
This sequence comes from Macrotus californicus, assembly GCA_007922815.1. Lineage (NCBI taxonomy): Eukaryota > Metazoa > Chordata > Mammalia > Chiroptera > Phyllostomidae > Macrotus > Macrotus californicus. The sequence continues at coordinate 29,974 of VMDR010007607.1, forward strand.
GTAGTTGTATTGAAATATACCCACTCCAACAGATCTGCAAAATTGTCGGTTTTGTATTTTTTTTAAATTTATCTGTAACTCCTTTACAAGATCTAAGTCAGCTGATCAGTATTTGCGTAGGGACAGAGTGAAAAGATAACTTCATCTTCCAAGGGAAGCCTTGAAAACAGTCTCATTTGAAACACATATTCAGCGTACATACTTCACTGTCTTCTCAGCGCTGTCTGCCCCCTTCCCTTTCCACCTCACAGGATGCTCACTGAACCCTCCCTCAGTGCCAGGTATTTGCAGGACTGGCTGGGTCGGCCACCACAGTGCCTTGGCTTCTCCTTGGCTCCATCTATTGTGGATAACCCCTTGAGTCTCAGCCATGCATTCCCCCACTTGCCCGATTTAGGAAGTTGCTTGCAGCGTCTGCCCCTACAGCATTTATTCTTGACCATGGCAGGGTCATTCCAGGTCTTCCCCCACGGAAGCACAAGAAATGTCTAGGTGCCCTCACATCACAAGTGAGCCTGTGTTGATGCAGGGGGTCTGTCTGGGGACCTTTTTTCCCTGAACCTCCTATTCCTCAAATTTTAGCTGCTTCAGAATCTCCTAGAAGATTTGTGTGGGAGAGGAACAAACTTTTCTCTACCCTCAGGGTTTTTCTGGATTGTCTAATAATCAGATAGACATGGGACAGATTAGCAAGATAAAATAATCCAATTTAATACATACATGTGTATGGGAATCCAGCATACAAACACTTCCATGCAGGAGAGGTTCAGAGATAGAAAGGCAGAGCAGGTATATAAGACATTCTCAGCTACAATTGAGGTGAGGTGGCTGGGGTAGGGAGTGGGTTTCAAAGGGTCATTGCAGGATGGTAAGTGGAGCAGCGATTTAGTAAATAGAAGTTTGCCCTCTGATAACAGCTTATTATGGGCAAGTGTCCTAATTCAAATTCTTCTAGGTAGTTGGGGTGGGGAGGCAGAAGTTTTCTCTTGAGCCTGCGAATAAACTTGCCTTTAGCTAAAGTGATTTGCATACCACTGAGGCACATCTTGGAGTGACTCATTCCAGACCCTCAACTCTTTAAAACTCAGGTGTCTGGGCCCACCCCCAGAGTTTCCAATCCAGTAGTCTTGGGGCACTTTCCAAAGACTTGCATTTCTAACAAGTCCTCAGATGGTGCTGATGATGCCAGTCCCAGGACCACCGTTTACAAACCAGTAGTCTAAACCAGCACGTCCCCCAACTGTTCGCATTAAGGTGCATATAAAAAAACAAACAAACAGTAAAATGTATACCTCACGTGGGGTAAACCTAAGGGGCAGGCCTTTGTTCTGGGGCATGCTCCAGGTGTGTTTTGTTTTAATTAGTCTTCCTCTCCCCCTGTCAGAGCCACAGGGATCTTTCTCTGATCTCCATCATGAGAATCCGGTGGGGATCCTAGTGGTAAAGACCACGAAGGTGTTGGGGCCTCTCTAAGACTATGGCCCCCAGGACTTTCTCATTCTCAATCAGCCCACAATCAGCCTTCAGTAGTTTGTTAAAATTACCATCTTGGTGTCCCCAGCAGCTCACGGCTCTAGCGGCTTCTGCTCCAGTCACGATGCACTGCTGGGACTCTGGATTCACTTGTGTACGATTTTCCTATTGCCACTGTAGCAGCTTGCCACAGACACAAGGTCTTACTACAAAACAAATGGATTTTCTTGCAGTTCTGCAAGGCAGAGACTTGAAGGTCTCACTGGGTTGAAATCAATGAGTCCAACAGAGCTACATTTTTTTTCTGGATGCTCTATGGGAAAACCTTTTTCCTTGCATTTCTCTACCTGCTAGAGCCCACCTGCATTCCTTGATGGTAGAACCATTTCTGCATCTTTCAACTATTAGCATAGGGCTGTGTGATTTTCACAGCCCCACATCTATGATTCCTCTGCTACCCTCTTCCACTTTGAAAGCCCCTCTGATTACCTTGGGCACAACCGATAATCTCTCAGTTTCAGTATCAGTTGATCAGCAACTATAATTCCCTCTGTGACCTTAATTTGTCATTGCAGTTCCCAGGGATTAGGATGTTAAGTGCAGTCAGTGGGCAGCCATTACTTAGCCCACCGCCGACTGTCTCTCACGAATTCAGAGGTTTGTCCTACAATCTCAGTTCTCTGATGAGTCTAAAAAATAGTGGCTGATTTTCTGCTTGATCAGTTTTCTCTCATCCCAAGGACAGAAGTGATGACTTCGAAGTTCTTTACCTACCAGGGCTAACATCAGAAATACTGGGCGCTTTTTCATACTAAATCTAGAGGTTTTAAATAGCAGTAAGTGAATTCCTCACACCTTTTGTCTGCAGGGTTAGACATAGGAGTTTTAAGAGAGAGAATGTGGAAAGAAGTTAATCTCTCCATTATAAACACTTTGCTTTAAATGTAAAGAATTTAGAGCAAGGAACAGAATATAAAAGATGTACATTTCACAGACAGTGTTCATGTATTCTTTGGAAAATTAGAGGGCAATTGTGGCAGACCCAGAGAAGACTATCACCGAATTATAATTGGAAAGCCATGCCTTCTATCATTTTGGGCACATTTTGCACTTCAACCTAAATGTATATCTTTTTTCAACTAATTAGGTCTGTCTGCAAATTTAAAAAAACCTACAGCACATTATTCTAGGGTAATTGAAATATGTGTGCAAGTGTACATATCACTTCAACTACTTCCTATCCATTGTCGAAAAGTGTGTTTAAATGCAACTCTAAAAGCTAAGGGTTTAATATAAATCTATTAGAAATAGAAAGAAAGATTTGAAAATTACCCATAAACTGATTTCCTAGACATCGTTGGTGAGAGGTACGTGATGGAAAACACAATTTGCAAAATGACATGCAAGTGTGCTAGGAGATTTAATATGATCTCATTCCAATATTAAGTGCATTATTATCTATCCATCCATCATTAATCATTAGGATCCAAAATTTGATGATACTTATGTCAACTGACTTGAATCCTTCAGACAAATATTGATCAGCATTTTTCATTTTCCTCTAGTAAAAAGTCTCGAGATGACGTCTTCCCTCCCTCGTCTTTCACAGCATAACCACGCAGTGGGCTGAGGACTTAGGAAATGTAACATGTTGTAAGGCATCCGGTTCTTTACCAGAACGGATTTCCCATCTTACTCTACCAGAAGGTGCCAACTGACAGCCACAAATAAAGTTTTGTCGGCAGACACATTTTCTTTGGACCATATCTGTTTTAAAAGTTAAATTAATCTCCAACATTTAAAAATCAAAAGATTCAAAATTTAAAATTGAGGGTTCTTCGCTTTTTTATTGGAAACATATTCCTATCAGTCAACAGAAGACTGATCTGAAGATAAATTCCCTTCCTGGGGAAGGGCTGAGGGAGGTGGAGCATGGCACATTCTCTTTGGTTGGCCAAGTTCCTACCACTTGGTTATCTTACATGCAGTCTGTGCATCAATATCCCCTGTAGGCCCTTGAGTATGAACTCCCTGACCCTTTGCTCTGCCACTTCAGTCACTGGTTCAGATCACTAACATTTAGAAATCTCTTTATAGTGGACGTAAGAATAGAATTACATAGCAGGACCTACCCATAGAAATCCCAATGCTCATATGTATATAGCTGAATCTGTTCCTCGGAGTTTGTAGTCACTGGTCTGCTCTAAAATTCATAAACCACAGTTGAAAGGAAGTCTTGTAGACAGATAATATCTGACTCATTTTTGTACTATGATTAATTGTGCTATAAAAAGTATTCTTTAAACCCGGTCTGGAGACATTTAAGCAACCTGTAATGAGAGCAGCAGAATTAAAAGCAAGGCGGGATGCTGAGCACTGCGAGCTCTCTTTCTCCCAGTCTCTCAAGGTATCTCTGCTTCTTAGTCCACTTCTCTCACAATTTTTTTTCCACTCACCCTTCTTCCCATCACTTTCCCCTTGCCGTTTCAACCTTCACATTCCCACAGCGCCGTGACCCCAGCTCATGACACCGTTATCAGCCACCCTTGGCGGTTCCCTGAGAAAGGGCTCTGATTGGTCTAACAAGACAACAGGCAGCTTCTGGATTGGTAGCTTTTGGCTAAGAGCATGTCTTGTCCAGCGAATCACAACCAGTGACATTGTCAGTATCATCATAATCATCATCACTCATCATTATCGCAGTCGAAATCATTGCTAACATTTATCAAATGCTTACCGCATTACTCTAGACATGATTCACTTAATCACAATAACGACTTGGAAGGCAGGCACTATTTTGACCATTTTTTTATGGATGAGGCCAGTGAGCATGGTTAAGCATGCTCAACAGGGCTTGAAGGCAAGGAAGCTTCCCTTTGAATTAGCTGAGGGTGAGACAAGCAATAACAGGCATGTCTGGAACAAACTATTTTCCCTTTGGGCTTGTTAAATAGGAGGTTCACAGATAATTATGGGTAATCTCTTCATTGAGAAATTACTGAAACTGGTTTGAAATGTGCTTTGCTTACACAGTTGTGAATTTCTCTAAATATTTTAATGGCTGGTACAGTCAGAACGAATCCAGGGTGAGATTTTAACACCCACCAAGCTCTTTCACTTCCAGGCTCCCCAATCTGTGCTCTCAGGTTTGTGGAACCCCTTTCTCTCTACTCCCTTCCCCTTTCATTACTCTCTGCTGCTGCCAGCTTCTCACAGGCGGACCCATTAGCTCTCTCCTCTGAAGACTTAATCTCACCCTTAGATTTAGACTATATTGTGAATATCACTCTTGGATTTAGACTTCACAAGGTTGGGCAGAGTCCAGACTAGGGACATACCTGAGAACGGAAGCTAGCTGCTTAATTTGAAACACCTGGATGGCCATACATGTTGTGCAAGCTGGGGATCTAAAAGCCCTGTGGTGGATTTCAGGAATGGAGATAGGACCTGGAGGACCAGCAACCACATACAAATCAAAGGGCAGCATGAGGGGTGGTACAGACACATCTGGGTGCTCCAGGAGGGAGGGACTAGATAGTGGGAGGTTAACTCGGAAGCCAGAAGGAGCTTTGGAGAATAAGAACGTAGAGGGACAAACTTTGCCAAGAGGATATTGTGTCATCTGTCTTACCACCACACTCCCTTGAAGGTGTTGGGATTCCACTTGTACACACCGCAGTCACACTTCTTGAAGACAGCTGCATGCTCATGGGACTACTGGAAATTACATGCCCCCAATTTGCTGCCACTAGGTAGTCTCAATGAGCCTCTGCTCCTTCCCTCCTCTCTTCCTTTCCTTCCTTCCTTCCTTCCTTCCTTCCTTCCTTCCTTCCTTCCTTCCTTCCTTCCTTCCTTCTTTCCTTCCTTCCTTCTATCCTTCCTTCCTTTCTTCCCTCCTCCTTCCTTTCTTTCTTCTTATAACAAATATTTATTGAGTCCTTACCATGTACCAGGCAATTATCAGGTGCTGGGGACATAGTGGCAAATAAAACAGTAATATTCCTTACCCCCAAGGAGTTCACAGACTGGAGCTGAAGACAGGCAATAAAGTCCTACTGGGATTTCTGTTTCCAGCATTTAACTGATGTATTCCTTGGACATCAAGTCAGGCCTGACCAAGGATTCCCCATTGAAACAGAAGTTACTACCTCTGTAAACCGACTGGGTAAGCATCAAGCTAGCTCACGACTTCTTCCTAAATACCTGCCTTCTCCATGACCAACTTCTGAGATTTTTTATACATAGTGTCTTAATGTTCTTTACTTCTTACCCTAATCAGCCTCCAGAAAATAATGTCAGTCATGTGAGCCTTAATATAAATTTAAATCATGGCACCACCTCTCCTGGGGACATGTTCATTTTAGTTCTCAGTTTGAAATATTGAACAAAAGTCGGTTCTCCCTCTAATAAAAAATTGAAAAGTCAGGGTCTAAATGAAGTACATACCAGGGAGAAAGCCTGTCCAAATATGCACCTTCTTCCTTACATGTAAGGCTGGCTTTCCCGCAAGGTTCCTCTGGTTTTAATTAGAAGCAGAAAGTACCTCACACCTTCTAAAAATGCTCAAGGCTAATGCAGAACTAAGTTGCCTGTTCCTAATATTCCCAAGCTTCCTTTTCCTAATTCCAGCTGTTTGCCAGCAGTTTTCTATTAGAACAGTGTCAGTTTCCAATAAAGGGAAGACTCATGTGGCAACAGAGCAGACCTCTTAGGAGGAGACAGACAGCTGGAAGTCCACAAGCCATTCTCGCTTAGGGGAGAAGGGCCCAAAGTAAATGTAAACACATAGCTGAAAAGAGCCCGTGGCCATTGCCTCACAATGAAGTTAGGGCAGAGCACACCCAACAGTTTAAGACCTCATTGGCTAGCTACTGCTTAGAGCACACTCATTGTGTCGAAAGAGAATCTCCCATCAATGCATTTATTAAGTGTGTCCCTATTCTTAGGACCTTCATATTTTATACTCTGTATAGGGTGGAGACAAGACCTTGCACTATTAATGATCAAGGAAGTGTTTCTTAGGTGTTTCAGTCAGACTTAAAGTGTCCAGCTATGTACCAATGGCAACCCAGCCTCTAAAAATAAACTTCGTGTCTGTTACTTACAATGTTGGCTTCATTGAGAGTCTATTTTACATGGTTTTTCCATGCCCAGAAAAGAAAAAAGGTGTGGTTCTTACTGCAAACACTTTTGAAAATCTATTTGATGATTTTGTAGGACCCAGAAAGCACCCGAGGATGACTCATGTATTGCTGGCTTCAGAGTAACTGAAATGATTGCCGTGATTGTTTTTTAACTCCCCACAGATGTTGGAAAATTACAAATCCAGTGCTTTGTAAAAATATCCCTCTACCTATGCCTGGCTCCTTTATTTTAATGAATGGGATTCTTTAAAGACTTGGGATTGTGCATGTTCGGTTTCTCTAGGCAATTATTAAGTTTAAATGATTGTGCAAAACTCCAGAAAATTGAAACCGATTTGCTATATTTCATGAGCTTCTATCAGAAGAAAACAGGTTTTTTTTTTCCTCTACTTTTATTGCCCTTTTTGTTCTCCTTATATTTTATTAAGGGATGGGTAATGATGTTTATTTAGGGGGGTGGATAGAAGAGAACAGGGTGAATTTTCTCTTGCTGCAACATTTTCTTATAGAATCAGATTCTGTGAAGCAAGAAGCACTACAAGAAGTGATACGGCTGACTGTCCTCAGGTTTCCTTTCCCACATTCTATGCTCGGGGAAAAAGACTCCGAGAAAGATGAATTCATTTACAAAAGGTGACAAATCAATTGGGAAAAGAGCAAGGACTAGGGTTTATGTTCTCCGGCCTTCTGCTCCAGTGCTCCTGCTGCTTAGAAAGAACAGCCATGGAAGGGAGACATTTATAACAAAAATGTCGCCAATATTTTCCCATCTTTACATGATACATGATACATATGATTTATTAGCACCACCTTTGGAAAGCTCTCGTGAAGGCAGAAAAACTGAACCTACTGAAAAATAGGGGAGGAAGGAAACATGCTTGACTTGTAATATTTTGCTGATTATATAGGGAAAATTCTGGAGGGGCTAGAACAGGCACCCAGGACTTACTGGCAGTTGAGAAATTAAGCTGGCACCCTGCTAGTAAAATCAAAGCCAAAGTAAGTATATTCTTTGGGTATTCCCAGACCCAAAAAGCAAAACTTACTTTCTCTATTTAAGTCACGTAACTATCAGAGTTTCTCATTGAAAGCGATCAGAGGTAATGCTGGACAAGTTAAATCCAAAAGGAATTTTTCCAAAAGGTTATTGGATACTCACAGAATTTTCAGAAAAGCTACAATGTTAGGTTAAGAAAACAAGCAGGAGCCAAGAAAGACTGAGCACCAGGAACACAGCTAAAATTACGCCTCAGGAAGCATCAGGATGGACATTATGGCCGCAGTGGCAGAAGGCCAGATGTTGCCCCGCCCATCTTGGACACTGCCTGCCATGGGCACCTTTGCGCATGCTGACTCTGGAACTGTTGTCTCTGCTGTTTGCGCCAGGACAAACATCTCCTTCATCCCTGCATCTTTGCATCATTCACTCCAGACTGGATTTACTGGCTGCAAGTGTCTGACAGGTACCGTCACCATTAAATGCCTTATTGCAGCTGCTGCAAAAGCTGTTTAAAAGCAAGCACTTGTCATTCCTTACGTTTCTGGACACTGGGAGTAATGGGTAATTCCTACTGCGTTCCTGGCCTAAGAAGGAGTGGAGTGCCCACGTCAGGCAGCCAACATCACCAATGATACCAGCTTGACAGATATCCAGGGTCAATCATGTCTGTATTATCTTGTTGGAAGGGGAAAACATGGTCATGATTCAACAAAATGTACAAAACAAATAATTAAAATGATAAAGAAGAGAAGGGGCTGCATAACCCCCTGAATGTAAACAAAGAGTCCTCTCCCTATAAAATCTAAACCAAACTTACCACTTCCTGATTGAATTAGTTTGAATAGCCTTTCGGAGTGTCTCACATCTTTGATGGTGTCTCATCAGCTTACAATGAGGGAGTTGGACAAAGAGATCTTAATGTCCTCTCTTGTTGGGATCGTCTTGAACTCAAACCTGAGAGTGTCGAAAGAGCATGGGTGGCTTCGCCTTGGGGCCTGGTAAACCAGATCCCAACTGGAAGAAGCCATCATGAGTTTGAAAGAAGTTTTGTGCAGACAGACAAGAATAAAATCCAAGCTTAATTCTTTAAAAAAGATATCCCTTGTGCTTTGATTTAAAAAAGGAAAAGATTTTCAAAATTCTTTTCAAGGCGTAAAATATTTCTGTCACTAGCTAGGAAGCAGGAAGTCATATTCTGCAAAGTCAATTGGAGAATCCAATCTCAATTTGCTGGGGAGGGTTTGTTGGGGAGGGTTTTTCTGGTAAAGTGGATACAAGAGAACTTAAACCAGGACTGTACCTGTTTCTGTATCATCAGTATCATCACTGTTGCCATTTTCATCGATATCTTTGGCATCGTCAGCAGGTTTTGATTTCTAATGCTAACTTGCTAGCTACTTCCTGTAATGTAAACTTTTTTATTAGCCCAAGAAGCTCTGAAGATGAGACAAAATAAAAATTTCTTGAAAAAGGATTAAATATTCAGAAGTTATTTTCAGAGAAATTAATAATACATTTACAGAGTGCCTGGTTATGACATTAATATTGAAGAGGGTCTTTTTATCTTTCTCATATTTCTAGTCATCTTCCATTGTTTACTATAGAAGTCCTGTGACTTCCTGGGGAACCTAGGTCCAGGGATTGCGTGACTCCATATTTTCATAGAAAGGACATGATTTGGAAGACAAGACTCTAATTTTATTTCTGCTCCAAATCCTGAAATTCTGATTACAGTTTTCTTCAAAACATAACTTATTGCGGGTAATACAAACAAGAAGAAAATGAGCCAGCCTTTACAGGGGGTAAAACAAAGTGAGAAAAAAAAGCAAAAAATGACAATCCTTTCTACTCAATCCTTTAGATAAATAGCTCACCTGGAAGCTCCTGAGGGATCTTTCATTATTAGGGGAATAATTGTCATATCTCCATATTATTTATGGAGTTGACTTCTAGACAATTGTGTGTTTTGTAAACAATCTTTGTACAGGATTCTACTTTTAATTTTCTGAGAAAAACTGTCATCCTTACCATCAAAGCATATTTCACTATGACTCTATTTTCTCCAAATGAAAAATTTACAAATTGGAACAACAGTCAACATACGCATGCATTAGTATATTCATGATCAATTTCATAAGACTGCCTACATACATCAGCTTCATAGAAGAAAATCTTGGAATATGGCGGCATAAAGTAGA
>VMDR010007608.1:0-39798 GCA_007922815.1 Macrotus californicus
GGGGGGAATGGGACAACTGTAATAGCATAATCAATAAAATATATTAAAAAAAAGAAATACACAAATTTATAATCGTCAATTACTAATAAAACTGATTCAGGAAAGAACCATCCCTGGATCTTAAAACCACTGGGAAAAAGATGCTAAAGATGTTGGCACGTACTAGGGTGGCAGCAGTAAAGGTGGTGACGAGTGATTAGATTGATTGTTTTGAAGGCACAACGAATAGGATTACCGCAAGGATTAGCTATTGGGTGCAACAGCAGGAGTGGAGTTCAGGGTGACTCCCAGGTTTCTAGACTGAGCAACTGAAGGATGGAGCTGCCATTATCTGAGAAGGGAAAGATATTAGGAGGGGAAGACTGGCGGGGAAGATTTGGAATTTAGTTTTGGCCACGTTAAGTCTATCAGACATCCAAGTGATAAAGTCAATGAAGCAGCTAAGGCTGGAGCTTTGATTTCAGAGTAGAAGTCGAGGCTGGAGGAAAGGATGTGAAGTGACCAGCATAGTGTATATGCCACTTAAAGCCCTAAGATTAGGGAGGAAATGCCAAATGAGAAACTGTTCTCGATGCAGTTTTAGCTAAACACTTTTCACTAGTTAAACAAGTTAACTTTCTATTTAAGTTTAAATTTCTATTTTTAATTCATGAGCACCAACGGAGTGCCCAAAGAATGAAAAAGAATTCAGTTTAATTCAGCAAATATTTGTTGCACATCTACCAATGGAAGAATATATCATGAAGAATAAGACACGGTGCCTGCCTGCCCTCAAGAAATAATGTCTACAGATGAGGAGACAGGAATGTTAAGTGAGTAACTGTGAGACAATATGAGGAACAAGAGTGTGAATATGCAAGAATATCATGGACCTATTAAAGAGTTCAGAAGAAATGAAAACATTTATAAAGTGAAAATTCATGGCTATTAATAAATAAATAAATAAATAAAATCTTTTACAAGACAAAATACTTTTTAAAAATACGAAGACTTTGGTGTAAGTGAGAAATTGGGATCAAGCAGAATTATCAAGGTAGGATTTTTCAGCTTGTTTTGATAGAGGAAAGGAAAGTTGGTGGACTCAGAGGCTGTAAAAAATGGTATGTACAAAAGAAGTAATGAGAAGCTGCATACAAGCAATGAAACGCTGGGCACTCCTTATAAAGAGGAAGGTAGGTACCCAAGTCTGACACTCACAGAGCACTTACCACTCCTCTTACAAACACTAATTCATTTTCATCTTCCCAAAAGCCCTACGAAGTAGGTACTATTTCTACCCTCCTTTTAAAGAGGCAACGAGAGGTTAACCAACTTGTCCAAGGTTACACACCTAATACGGGGCAGAGCTGGATTTGAACCCAGGGCAGCGTGCTCTTGAGTCCATTATTTATCATTTCACTTTATCACTTCCCCGGAGGTCTATGCCATTGAGGAATGCCCTATAAAACTCATTAACTGAAAAAAGCAAGAAGCAGAGTATTTTACAGATTAACAGAATGTGTGTGCGTAAATGCCTATGTTTGATAGTTTGTTTTATATGTATTTGGATGCATGAATTCTCATGTGCTTCTCCACATAAACAAACACACGTAGGCTTGCATATGTATGAAGTAATTTTGGAAGCATACTTAAGAAATTCAAAACAGTGCCTCTTTCTGGGGCGAAGAGAGATCTTGAATAGAAGGGAAACTTAAACATTCAAGTAATACAAAGACATGTAAAATGAAAATTATTTAATGGATCCGATACTTTTAATAAAAGAAAGAACAAGTTCTTATATTTTTAAAAAAATAAAACAATGGGAATGTCACACAAACTAGACACTCTCCAGTCTGGTCTAAAGAGGGAGTACATCGGGTTCCGCAGTTTCGGTAATGAAGGGGGTTTATAAGTCTTAGTCTGTTCAGTGGCAGATAAATTGATTGACGTTTGTTATCTTGAATTTTTGAATTTTTCCATGTTTTTGTTTGGATACCTCCCCTTCATTCCACGTGTTTGTGGGGCAGCTAATCCCACTGCCAGACCAGGGGCGTGGCCTGGAAATGGGTGTTAACACAACCACTCTGTCCCACATTCCCCGTCTTCAGTGACACCTCCAGGCGCCAGGAAACAGTGCCGACCAAAGAGGGCCTAGAAACCTCCAACTTGGGACCTCTGAATCCTTCGTTGCAGCTTAAAGGAAAGCAGGCTCTCTGCTGCAGGACCTGGTCCCTAACAGGCTGAGCCTGGAGCTGAAGATGGGAGCCTACACAACAGAAGTCAGGGCTGAGAGACAGAGAGAAGCCAAACGGAATAGTGTCAGCTGTGAATCCAGTGGAGTATTTATTCAAAATACTGGCACATTTCTCCAACTTGAAAGATTTTTCTACTGCTCTCTCTCTCTCTAATAATGATATACAAGGGAACACCATGGATAAATGTGTTTTTCCCAGTGCACCATGGGGCTAAAATAGTCATCTCGTACTTTCAGGACCACTAGTTTTTAAGTTGAATGCTACAAAATACATGTAATGGGTTTATTAGTGTCCCCCCAAAATTCATGTCTACTCAGAACCTCAGAATGGGACCCGAGTTGGAAATAGGGTCTTTGCAGATATAATTAAGATAAGGTCAACTAGTGGGAGCTCAGAGCAATGACTAGGGTCTTTATAAGAGAAAGGAGAGGGACATTCAGACAGAGAGAGACAAAGGGAAGTCAGCCATGGGAAGACAGGCAGAAATTGGAATGATGCAGCTCCCAGCCAACCAATGTCAAGGACTGACAGCAACACCAGAAATGAGAAAGAGGTAAGTAAGGATTCTTCTCTGGAGCTGTCAGAGGAGCACAGCCCTGCTGACAACTTGATTTTGGCCTTCTAGCCTCCAGGACTTCGAGACAATAAATTTCTGTTGCTTTAAACCACCCAGTTTGTGGTAATTTGCTATGGCAGCCTTAGGAAACTAATACAATACTTGTGTAAATTTGTATATGCATGGTGCCTAAGAGAAAACAGGTAAGGAGCCTAACAAGAATTTACTAAAGTCCTTTCTGGCCTCCTGCTACATATAAGATTTTCAGAAGAAATCATGTGTTACATCTAAAAGTAGGCTTTAGGCCTAGCGTCTGTATTCAATTGCCTACCTTGATAACCCCGGAGAGAAGGAAGGGTATGGTATAAATAGAGTGGAAGCAAAACTAATTAGTGAGGTTGTGTTGAGAATAAATGAGTGAACTGGTGAAGCTTCTGTGTAGATCCATGGTCCCATAAACCAATCGGCAAAGGTGCCATTCCATACTCAAAATAATGTAGGTGGCTATATAAACACAGAAGCAACCATCATTTTTAAATGCTTACTAGGTGCCATGCATTGAACAACTCAATTTACACTTACAGTCTATAAAGTGGGTAGTATTTATCTCAGCTTTACCTGTGCAGAAACTGAGGCTTAGCTAGCCTAAGTATCACTAATAAGTGGCAAAATTAGGAATCAACATCATGCTCAGTCCTGCACTAACCGACTTCAGAGCTAATGCTTTAAAACCTAAAAGTGTGGTCCTTAAGCCACCTGAACCTCATCCCAGACCTAGAACCTCATCCCAGACCTAGAACCTCTGAGTGCAGGACCAGAAATCTGCACCTTTATTGCCTCCTTCCAGCACTTCAGTTAGACACCTGGTACTCATTCTCTTGTGCTTGGTGTCTCATCCTTTCTTTCAAGTTTTCTGTCTCTCTGTGCTATGTCCCACTAAATTACTTGACTTATTTTTCATTTTGATAATTCTTTCTTCCATTCTCTTTAATCTTGATTTCAACTCTTTCACTGACTTAAATCCTTTCAGCAATTACAATTTCTGTTTGGAATCTTGCTTTTATTTCTTAGCTTTAGGTCATAAGCAATTTTCCATGTTGTACAGAGCCTTCATAATTATTTTTTAAAACAGTGGCAGACTATTCTATTCCCTGGTTATAGAATGATGTATCTCATTATCATCTGTTGTTATCTTGTCCTTATATGACATGAGTCCTTGGAAATTATCATATAGCCCTAGACTGGCTGGATGACCCATTGTGATATAGCATGTGTGGAGTGGGTCCCAGGCATCTGTGTGGTTAGGATATTCTTGGTGATTCTGATGCACACCCATGATAAAGGACCACAGATCTGAAGGACCCCACAGGTAGAGACAGACCCTTAATATGATAACTAAAGGTTAGAAGTGTAGGATCTTAAATCATATTGCTTGAACTGAAGTCTCGGCCTCCATCTCTGAAAGGCCATGAGACCCAGAGCGGGCATCATGACTTCTCTAGGCTTCAGTCTCCTCATTTTTCAAATGAGGATCATAGGGCCTATGGCTGTGGTCTGTTGTCGTGACCGAACGAGATGCAAGTAAGCTCAGCAAGCTCTCCTTGTAGTCACCCTGGTGGGTAGGTGGGGACCTGAAGGTTAGAGGCACTGTGTGAAAGTCCACATGTGCTTCCAGTGCATCCTCATGAGACCTCAAAGAGGTGGACGTGGGCGAGAGGACTCTGAGCTGAACTCTACTTGGAGAGCGAAGAGAGGGAACCTGGGCTGCAGGGTAGTTTACAGCCTCACCTCTAGACCCGCTGATGGGCTGAAAAAGTCTGTCTGTGAAGGAGAGGTATTGCACATTTGGCACTTGGGGCTGTAGTACTTTGGTATATTCTTACCTTGTCAAAAAGAATAATCAATGTGTGAGTAAATGAGACATGAAGTCCTGAAGGGATGAAGAGATGCTGTACAATCTTCACTGGGACCACTGCGGTTAGAAGTGGCCATCAGAGATTTGCTTCAGAACGAGCAATGGTCCCAGGAACAATCACACATTTATGGAAGAGTACAGGACAGAATAATGGGAATGGCCAACAGAGCAAGGTCACCAAGCCACAAGTGACAAAAACATAAGTAAAATTCAGACCATTTGTAAATTCCAGCAGCCTACGGTTCTAATCATTTCTAGGGGTTAAGTTTTCCCAGCTATGATCTGTGCTGAGGTTTCCTCTGATGAGTAGCTCCCTCTGGTTTACAATGGAGAGCAGGAGAGAAAAGGCAGTAAACCTATTCGCCTTTATTGGCTGTTGATACCCAGTCTCCCCTCCATTCTGCTCTACACTTGAAGGGAGGGGAGGCTTTGCTGGGCTTTGCGTGAGCAACCTCAAGTATTTCAACTTGTGGAAATGGATAAAAAGGCAAAAGCATAAATATAAAGTTAAAAGGTACAAAAATAAAAAACTGTAAACGACTTCATACACACACCAGTTCTTCGATTAGCTGCCATCACAAGACTGAAGTGTCCTATACTCAGCAACACTGGTTTTAAACCGCGTCTGAATCCTTCCCTCTGAAAACCCTATGAAAAGTTGTACTTATCTCCCCAGAAGTGTGTATACGCAGAAGTGCAAAAGCTCTCTGAAACCACCAAAGGGGATCCAGGTTACAAAGCCACCTCCTCAACAGCACAGGGCCCTGCCCATAGGGGTACAGTGATTTTCCCTTACTAACATATGCAAATAGTGAATGCCTTAGGAGTGTTGATGGAAATTTTAATAAATGCTATGAACAAGGTTTTATACGCTTTCCTAATTGATCTTCCCTGTTGCTTTTAGTAACTGAGTCAGGTTAAATTATTTAAAGTTGATATTACAACTCGATCCCTAAAATGGCAAAGCCTCCCAAACCAGACAAGTCTACACAAAGGAAGGGAGGCTGTGCCAGGAAACACGATAGCCTCAAACACCACAGCATACCAGCCCATCTTCGTCTGACCTTAACAGAAACTTAGCACTTAAGATTTTTAAGTGAGAGGCACCAAGAATTGATTTTAAAAAATTAACTGGGGGGGGGGGGAAGGGACCACGAAAGAGCTGCTGTTAACCCAAACATTTCACCGCATGCCTCCTGTTCAACGGAAAACACTCAGGAAAGAAACGCATGTGAGAACCAGCTTTCAGAAACACATTTGACTAAAAATAGTTACACTTACATCAGCTGTGTTTCAAGTAGTAGTCCACTGCATTTGATATTTATAACTAAAGAGAAAATGAGAATACCACAGGCAAGCTGTTTGAATTCTGGAAGCAAGGTCACTGATGCTGACTGGCTTGGCATGATGTCAGCCACCCTAGAGGACATCACACCAGGGGAGAGTGGGTGCTCTCTGGCCTCTCTGGAAGAGAGTCAGGGAGGGTTTCTGCAGCCTCGTGGGGCTGATCCTTTCAGCACCTATCCACCTCTGTGAGGAGGAAGACAGTTTGAGTAATAAAAACCTTATGGACAACTTTCGGGAAAAAGAGGGAAATGAGCCTTCCCTGGCACTCCTTGCTGAGTCAAAAACAGGCAGGGACAAGCTTGGCCTCGAGGAAAGTACTTGCGCTTTGCTGCCAGCCTCTCCCATTAGAAGCTCCCCGATGAAATCAGAACTGAGGGAACTTTAAGGGAAACTTTATAGGACAGCATAATGGATGATTAAATGTTTAACAACCGGAAGCTCTTCTTCTTCCTCCTCTTTTCTTTTTTAAGCAAGGCATAACAGACTACATATTTACTTTAAATTTTTCTCTATTATTATGTTTCTGTAAGAGTCAAAATAAACTCACATTGTGAATGAAGAAATTTTGTCTAGATGATGAAGAGGAATCAATAGGACCAAAGTGAACATGAACATGAATCTCCAGTGGATACCAGTTTTAACTCTTATTAGCCCCCAAAACCCCTTCAGAGAATGAAAGCTTAGAAGAGTGGTTTACGTATGAAAAAGGAAAAAGTGCTAAGTGGGTGGGGCTTTAGCTGGAACTGTTTTATTTTAGAAAGAGAGAGCTCAGGAGCAAATGTGGTAAAATGTTAATATGTATTAAACTGAGAGGATGATACCTTGTGTCTGTTATATCAGTTTCTAAAATGTTCTCTCTGTTTGAAATCTTTTATATTTAAAGAAATTTTAAAAAGAGAATGTGACTTACACAGCAAGATGCTAGAAAGCTAACTGTGGTTCTCTGACGTGAAAGAAACGTGCAGCGCACCAGATGGTCCAGTAGCCTGAGTTCTGAATTCTAGAAATAACCTGGACATAGTAAGAAAGCATCTAAACCTAGCCTACGCCAAGCTTACCTGAAATAGGATTTTAAACATAGGACAAAATTTCAGCAGAAAAAGAAAGCCTGGGGTAGTCTCAGCGTTGGTTTTAAAACGATTTAAGGTGGAATATATTCGGACAATCAGCAAGAGAGTAAGCCAAGCAGGTTAAATATTTATGTGGTCTGTGAAGTACAGTTAGGAGTGTGCACCCCCAAACCACAGCCAGCCCAAAGAGCTTTCGGGTTGGCCCTAACCCTCTGCTGCTGCCTGCATCTGACCAAGGGCACCATCTGCCTTTCATGGCCTCCCAAGGGAGTGGTGTGCTCTCACAGCAGCCTGATGGGAAAAGAGGGCAGGAGGCTGGAGCAGACAGAACAGTAAGAGGCTGTTATGGGTGAGGAAAAAGCAGAGCCCATAACATTCTACTGTTAAGCCTGAACAAATGTACTTTATTAAATATGTAGCACTTGTACATCTTGGAAATACTATTTTTTCCCAGTAAAGGTAAAAGCCCTCCCTTTGAAGTTCCTGCAGAATGGATTCTGGGGGTCAGGGGGGACACTCTCCATTGTACCTCCCGGCACCAGAAGGGTGGATGAGGGCCATTCACAGATGCGCCCACTGCTCACACACCACTGCTCTGCAGGTTCACAGCCTTGACCGATCCCCTCTTCACTTTCACTTTCTCTTCCGTAACAGCTTATGCCGAGAGCCAACAGAGCTCCTGTTCACTTTTAGATATGCAGTTATCACAGAATATGGAATATTTAAGATTTTTTTTCTTCTCTTTTCTATCTTTCTCCTTAATATCCAAGTACACTAGCTCAGAGATTCTGGGAGAAATCACACAGTCGCCATGATCATTATCTTGAAAATAAGTATTTACCAATAAGTAGGAAAAGTACATGTGCACAATAACATGCTTAGGCAGTCCCCTATAACCTATGTGTCAAAGCTTTAGACCAGAAAAGTATGCCAAGAACAATGGTGAAGGTCGATCCGACACTGTGTCTAGATCAGCGGTTCTCGAGCAGATGATTCTGCTCCCCAGGGGTGGTTGTGACAGCTGTAGGGATGTTATTGGCATCCAGTGGCTGGAAGCCAGGGATACTGCTGAGTATCCTACAATGCACTGGAAAGCCCCTTACAACAGAGTTTTCTGGCCCAAAGTATCAACAGTGCTGAGTTTGAGAAACCCTGATCTTGGCGTGCCTGTCCCACTGCTTCCCTTACGACCTCACATAGAGCCGGTGCCTAGTTAACTACTGTAGGAGACATGCGCAGTTGTAAAGATCCTCCTGATAAGAGATATCCAGTGAGAGCCAGCCTTTCCTCCGCCTAAATTTTACAGGGAAAAGGGACTTAAAATCTTGTAAACTGAAAGGTCACCCTCAGCTAGCCATTATGGAAAGAGTAAAGAGAGTGATACTGGGCGAAGAGCTCTGGGAAGAAACATCTCGTGGTTGTCTCTTTCTCTCCCGCCTCCCCATTCTTCTGATCAAGAGCTGCTACGATAACTAAAATTACTTCCTTTAACTGCTGCGAACAGCAGAGTAAACTGCCCGTCAGTGATGACAGGCTGGGAGAACACTGCCAGTTTGTAACAGGTTCTCTTAACTGTTCTTCCTTTTCTTCACCTGGATTAAGTGTGTAATACACAGATGTTGAATGAGTGAATAAAAATAAATAGGTGAAATAATAAAGCTGTAGCTGAAGTTTAATAATGACCAACATACACATTTGTATTTTGACTCCTTTTATTATTAGTTGTTTATATATCTGTATTGCCCACTATTGCACTTACTGATACAGAAACTATAATTTGACAAGAGCACCTAAATCCATTAGGTTGTTTAATTTCTAATTGTTTCATAAATGTAAGACAGCAACCACTACATGAGAAAAGATGTGTGAGGACTGAGAATAAATGGATGCATAAAGTTTTTTAATAAATAAATTTACAACAAAGTCAATGTCATATACTTGTTAGTATCAAGAACTGTTTTTCAGCCACAAAAGACCAGAGCAATAGTCCATGAAAATACTGTAATTTATAGTTTTGTACAGAGTCAGTCCAGAAAACACTCCCAGGTTTTTCTGGATGTTAATTCTTCAGTAATTATAATCGGTGCCAATGCTGGTAACATGTATCTTTCAATAATGACCCCTCTCACAATCACACACACACGAACACACAGTTTTTATATATATGGCACATGGACACATGCGTTAAAAGGGTAAGGGCTGGATCTGACTCCTTAATATCTGAGCGCCCTTCACCCAGAGCCCCTCTGTCCCTTGTTTCCAGGGTTGTAATTCTCCATCCCTTATTTCACCACTGCCCTCCCGTGCCTTGGCCCCTGGGGCCCTGCCCACAGTACCACCAATGCACACTCCGTGTGAGAGTTCAGCGAGCAACAGTCGGCTCTAGGACAAGAGCCGCCAGTCCTACGGGAAAGGCGAGTCCGTTCTCCTCTTGGAGTCCCCGTTTCCTCATGGGCACTACACTTGTAACCTACCAGGGCTGTCGCTAGGATTAGAAGAGGAAACACATGCGAAGCACTTGGCAAATCTTTGGTGCTTAATAAATGCTAATTCCCTTATTTAATTGCTGCTCCCCTTTCCTCATCTAGACTCTAAAGGACTGGGACCCTAAGATTGTCATCTCTTGTGGGCTAACCGCAGCACACTTACCCTGCTTAATGACCCTGGACAAGAAATACACCTTTCAGTCCACAGGAGAGCTGGGAGACTCAAAATGCACGTATGATCGGTCAGACCCATACTCTATAACATGGGTGGGTTTCACTCGAAAGGTAAGGAATAACATCACAGTACTTTTGTCTTTTGTTTGGGAACAGAGGTGAGAAATTAGAAAGGTCTGGGTTAGAAGTGGGAGTGAGGCAAGGGAGGGAACAAAAGACAAGCCTGGCAAAACCAAAGACAAACTTCCTTGATGTCAGGATTTTAGTGAGGGTCTGCGCTGTTGCCTGTCACCTATTCCCATAAATAACCAACAAAAAGACTGAGGCCAAAAGTATGTCACAGCCTAAGGGGAACACACACCTCACTAGGAGTTAAGTTGATAACCTTTTGCCGAAGCCTTGAATTACTGAACAAATACAAATTTTTAGAAACAACAAAACTGCAATTGTTGACTGACTTATCTGCTATTATCAGTCTATGAAACATGACACCATTCATGAAAACAAAAAACACACATTCACTTAGAGAAAGATAGTCTTCTTAAATTAACAAACAGAAGCAGCACCTGAAGATGTGAAAAGGGATGACCCCAGCACACCACAGGCAGTGCACTCCGGGGACCACACATGTGGGCCTATGTCGCTCAAGCAGAGACCCTGTGGTACTTACTTCCAGGCCCTCTGTGAGGTGTCTGTGTGTCTGTGTGTATATATATATTTTCTCATTTAATCTCTAAGAGACTCTATGAAGTACATGCCATCACTATTTCTGCACCTTACACAGGAGGGTATTGAGGGTTAGACGTGTTGGGTGACTGAGGCCGTGCACACAGTGACAGTCTGGATCTGAATTCATGACCTTAAATACTATGTGTACAACCCACACACTCAGTCCTCTCTTCCAGTTTCCACTAAATCTCTACAGAGCTGAAATTAAGCACTTCTTTCAAAGACTTACTAAGGTGTCAAGAAGTATACAATTAAAAAACCCTTTAAGGTGATCAAGAAATAGTAAAAGTTCACTGGCTAATGTTGAAATAATTTCTACTAAATGGAAATAATAATGAAGTTTTAAAATCTGTCACTTCTGTTGCTAAGAGATAAAGTTCTATTTAAAAAGTATAATAATCATGGGAATATTTCGGCTTAGGGGCAAAGGCAAATTGTATTCCTGTAAAGCAGTTCCTCACACACCTAGAAAATCAAAATTTCCAAAATCCACACAGAAAGATGTCATGAACTTACTTTGACCTGAGGGTAGGACTTCTTATTCTTTTCACTAGAGGCACCAGGGAGTCCACCGTGGGACGGGCCTTCACAGACGTAACGGAAACGAAACCCTCTCTGCAAAGTGAGCACAGAGCCAACAAGTTTGAGAAATACTTATTAAAGAGTATCAGGACAAACTTGTACACAAATTTTTAATTCTTTTGTTTATTAGATGAGAGAGGAAAAAAACCAGAAGTATGTGAAAGATTGCATAAATGAGAGCAACTTTTCCTACAATCTTACTATGAACACTGAGGTTCATTTGTACTTGTGCACGGAGCTGTTGCTTCAAAGCACTTCCCCAGCCCTCTCTGCAGAAACTCTCCTGCTGTGCACACGTTGGGGGTGGGGGGCGGCTGCTGAACAGTCAGTTTAAGCCTTGGACTCGACGTGCCCCAGCTTGTTTGAAACAGAGCTGCTGCTTCTCCAATTGCTGCCGCCAAGCTCGGAACTTGGCCATACTTCTCCGAGTTATGCTTCTTTGATTCTCACTTAAAGGAATTCCTTTATCTACTCTGATTACAGTTGGTTCAGCAGAGAATACAGAAATGCCTTGTTAGGTACAGCACGTCAATGTTGTACAACACATTTGGCCAGCTTCTTTCAATAATTCAGAAGATTAAGAGTTTGATTTTATGATTATCAAGCTCAAGCTCTTCATATTAATTGAACTGAAAGAGTCCAAAACCAGGTCCTTTAAATATTCTTAACTCAAGAATTTTACAACTATTGTAAATGAATAGTTAGCCAGAAGTCTTTATTTACTATGTGAACCACGATGGGCTGAAAAACACCTAAATCCCATGTGAGATTAGACTAAACTACCTTTAAGGTCTATCCTAGTTCTAACATTTTATATTTACAAAGCTAAGAATTATAATTTGTACACTTATGTGCATACAAAGAATAAAACATGGACAATTATGAGAATGGATCGTGTAATCATATTAAGGGAACTTTCAACATATTTCCTGAAAGACTCAACTTTATAATGATGTACATCAATTTGTGGTAGTGTTAGTAGTTTATAATTACACAGTCACTAACCAGACATTTTTTCCAAATTCACCCTTTAGCCAAAAGAGTATGTTAATATACAATACTTTAAGTAATGATCTCATCTTTCACTTATTTTTATTGTGGGACTGACTTCATCTAAACAGTGCTAGATCACTGGGCCACGGGGAGATCTGCTCACCCACTAGTAGCTGGAGGGGCTTCTGCCCTGCACACTCATATCAACTATGATGCTGGCAAGTACAAAGGTTTTAACAGCTTTGAGCTCATCGACCAATGTAAAAATCTTGCCCTCCTCCTTAGACTGCACTACACTTCATTACTCCTCATGTAGGGTCTTAGGAAACAGCCTCTGAGTGGTCCGGAGGCCCTGAACAAACTTAAATCTCTGGCATCTGGAACTGTCTGTCCCTGTACTCTCTGAGATCTTCCTGATTTTTGCAGAGAGGGCCAGCCCTAGAGCACGTTTCATGGGATGAATATGGCCTGAAGTAAACTGCCTAGTGAAGGAAAGCTCAAGTCACACATAGGTTTGGAGTATATGATCAACTCATAAAGTGGGACCTAAATACGAGGGGAGGCTTCTTGGGGTGAGCCTTGTTACTTAGGGGCAATTCTTCTATTTTGCCTCTCAAAAAATTCAAACTAAAAAAAAGCTGTAAATTCAGCCCTATACCTTTTGTAGACAAGGGCTCTTGGCTTATTTTAAAAATTTAGTAAAATTTCTAAAAGCATGAAAAAGCATCAGCATCTACAAGAGTCACCCTCTAGAATAAAGGTAGAAATTTACTTGAATGCTACTTAATTTCAATACTTCAGTTTTTAAATAGTATTAGATAACTACCACTGAATAACATGCAACGGAACTGGATATTTTAAAGATCAGTATTCTATACTATGACTCATCTCTGTCAGAGCAGGGGAGAATTGTGGCAAAGAGATTTCATTTTTCTTTTATTTTTTAATATGTTATAAAGCAATTCATTATCTTGAATCACAAAATTCCTTTAAGACACTTGGAGAAATATATGCATGTATACCTTTTATATCTTATTGGGAGTGGTATCAAATAGAATGAGTAAAGAGACATGTCTTAAAAGCTTGCGTAAGTTAAAAAAAAGGATATTTTCATGGTTGCATACAAATATCTAAAGTTCTAAAGGAATTTTAACATGAGGGTGGAAATTAATTACTGTTTTTTTTTTAAAGGAAGATATGATGTCTTGAAATGCGTAGTCTAGATGCATTTCTGAGTCTAAACTTTTGAGATTAAAGGTTTGTGAATCCACAGCCATTCATCTCAGTAACTCCATTTGCTTAATATGACTCATCGACCTCAAAGGCAAGGCTACGTCCACCAAGTCAGAAAGTCTGACTTAGATACAACCTTCGTACTTTTACTGGAGTCAGACATCAAAATAACATCAGCTTGGTAAATAAACACGTTGTTTTACTCAGATGAACTTTCACACCTCCACATAGAGTGAATTAAGTTTTGAAGTTTGGAAATTTATAACCCTTCAGGTAAATTATAAATGTCAATTTTCCCTTATTAACAGTTAGACCTATAATAATAATTTGCACTTAAAAATTCTCATTGTAGTGCTATGCTTATGAAAATGGATATTTGAAAACATGCTTATGCACACAAATTAATTTTTAGTTGATTTCTCAGTTTTAGAAATTCTCCAGATCTTCCAACAGAAAAATTTCCAGGAGGCCAGACCACTGCATAGAATTTTAGGGATAAAATTCTACTGGGAGAGTCTGAGAGAACTGGTGACCTCCTGTGAGAAGTCCCTTAGAGACAACCCTTTAACAATGGAACTGGACATAAGCAAAGGAAGGTCATACCAGCAGCCTGTAGAGCCGGGGTGTGTCACCTACAAGCAACTAGAACAATGCCCCAAGTCCCATGTGGCATTCCAGTCTCTACACCAAACCCTTTTATCTAAGTTCAGCCTTAGAAGGAGTCTATTTGGTCATAGTTATTTATATCCTTTAAATCTGACCAAAATCCAAATACATATATAATGCCATGATTATAGTAACCACAACAAATGCGTTATTTAGGTTCTTGACCTATGTAACATTCGTTAAATGTTACAACATGTGAAAGTGCTACAATCACTCACCTGAGCTACTAAAAATATTTAGGAAAGGTACTGGGTGACGGAACTGCAGGGCTGGAGGTGTACATACCCTGAGTCTCACACAAATTTGGTAAGCACATGCATTCAGAGATTCAGAACTCTGTCCTCAATCTGTAGAGGACTATACCATTACTTCTATCCCCTAATATTTGAAATCTGTAGACAGATATTAAAGATTCTCTCTCCTCCTCTCCCATAGCATTGATCCCATCCAATTTCCAATAAATATTATCCACAGGGTGAGGATGCCGCTTCAATTCCCAGGGTCCTCTACAGAATCCAGTGGTAAGAGAGGAGTCTGAGAAAATAAAATGTTTCTCTCCTGACTCCAAAGAGGCTGAATCTAAAGTTAACACCAGAAAGGAAGGAACTCAATTGTCCATTCCGATACTGTCTCCCACAGGTGGTTTTAGAATCTTAGGGCACATGTTCCAAAGAGAGAACAGAAAAGGCTGGGGCTACTAGAGGTAGGAGGCAGGCTAACAAGTACTTCACATGCATGGACGTGACTGATGGATGTAAACACCGTGTATGCGAGCTGCATGTATGTGCATTTTGGTATGATGGAAAGAACCTATCTTTTTCAGGAGTGGCTGCGAAGCGAAGCTGGTAGAGCATGTAAGACACCAAAGATCTATAATTAACTGAAGTTTTACAGAACTACAGATTGGGGGTCAAGACAGTCTGGAAAATGACCTAGAGAAATGTACAATGGACGAATGAAGTTGTTACATACACCGGCATGTCGCTGACCTTCTGGATAAGCTACTTCCTTCACAAAATTCAGTTACTATTTTTCGGTGCTGAAGATATTGATATTAGACTTATGGATCTAACATTTAAAGAGAAAGTGCCCACCCCTTTAATCTTCTTACCTGTTTAGGTTGCTCTAATATTTGAAGGTATGGGCCATCTGCTAAAAACAAAAACAACAAACCAAAAGAATGTGAGGCTTCTCAAATTTGGTATAAAATATTAAGCAAGTAAAAAACTGAAATTATATTTTTAAATAGAGGTTTCAATGAAAAATTTTTAGCTAAAATTCCACAAGGATATAATTTATCCTCCTCACATGAATATTAAATGTGTCCTTATTTTCACAGCCTTACACCTTTAGAAAGCCATAATAAATAAGCCTTTCTTGAACGGTGATGGGACATCATACAACCCAACAGCAGTCCTGGTGTTTGGTAAAAAGATGTTAATAGCCTTCACAATCCCGTGTACTAACACAGCATCTTAAAAATGAGACAAATACCAGTTGAAAGCAGCAACAGCTTCCTGGACTCTATGACACTTTATTTTGCCTCACATCATTAGACCCTGACTCCTTTTCCTCAGAGGGAATGTGCCTCCTGTGAAATTTCAAGACTGAGTCGGCACCTACACGTGTAAAATACAGATAATGGTCTCGGGCTATCTGCTGCCCCTCATACTACATTTCTGGCTCCGTTCCTGTACTTGAATCCATAAACACTGCCTTCGTCCCCTAACTGCTAGCTTGTCCCCGCACCCTCCCGAATTTAATTTGGTCTATTAGATATGGTGCACTTTGCTAATTAATCCATAGCTTTTGATGCTTGTATACAACTTTTGAATACTGTGCTCTGATATAAACTCTGCTCCAACAAAAACACAAGCATTCTGTAAAATCCTGAAAATAATTTAACTGAAGATAGGTGCAGGCCAATGAATTATTATAAAAACGTAAAGAAAACTAGAAGCTTCATCCAAATACTGATTATATCTGACTCTGGAAACTCAAAGGAAAATCAGAACCGCGAACAGTATAAATACAAATTTCTTCCAAATGAGAAAGTCCCTAAGCTCCCCAGGGGGGTCTTATGTCAACGGTGTAGTAAAGCCACAGCTCTGCAATAAAGACATACAGTGTTTCTCACTTGTTTACATGTAAATTTATAAAAGTTTGGCACTAAAAAAAAAAACAAACTAAGAGAATGCTTGTGTCCATTTCAATCTTCACTGTCTCTTAGCCAGAAGTTTAAGATCTATTTTAGATAAATGAATTAGGAAAAATTAAATACCTTCAGGTTGAAATAAAAAAAGACTAAGAGAGAAATTATTTTTATACTCTCAGCCCTTTTATGATGCATCAAACTAAGGCTAGAGAATTGTAGGAAACAAATTCAAGAATTTTACAAGAAAGTTGAAAAATGCTGGCTGGTGGGGCTCAGTGGATTGAGCCCCGGCCTGCAAACCAAGGGGTCGCTGGTTTGATTCCCAGTCAGGGCACACGCCTGGGTTGCAGGCCATGTCCCCAGCCGGGAGTGTGCAAGAGGCCACCACACATTGATATTTCTCTCCCTCTCTTTCTTCTTCCCTTCCCCTCTCTCTAAAAAATAAATAAATAAATTCTTTTATTAAAGAAGAGAGTTGAAAAATGACTGAATTTGAAGCAAAACATATAAATGAAAGGAAATATGGAAAGTCACTGGCCAATGTAGCATAATTTAGGTAAATTGTCTCTAGTATCTGTATAAAATTCATCCCTGGACATTTTTTTTCTCTCCATGTCCCCCCATTCACAATACAGACCAGGCAAAGGGCCTGGGCTGAGGTGCATATGGGGTGGGTTTACTCTACTCCTCTTTCTGTACAGGCACTGTAAGAACACAGCCTGTGGTAAGCACCGGGAGGCCCATCTCCGGACATTTTAAAGTACTTTTAGAAAAGAAATAGCAATTTTAAGGTTCTACAACCCGGCTAGAATTTAATTTTTTATAAGATAAAACCAGTTAGAAATAGAAATGTTTTCACAGTAATAATATATAGCTTGTATGTCAATGTAACAAATATAGTCATAAAACTGCCTCTAGAACATATTATGAACAAAGGCCTCTAAGAAAGCAGTATTTGGAAGCCATGGTAAATATAGGGGAGTTTGAGCACATTTATATTAAACTTCAAGTCTCTCATTTATTATTATTAATTATATAATGATTGAGGTGGCCAAAAAGTTTGTCGGGTCTTTCCCATAAGATGGCTCTCGTAGAGCTTAGTTGTCTTTAACTTCATTTGAAACAATCTGTTGGATTGCACTGTGACATACCAGTGTCCTATCAGCATGCATTTAAAAAAAACTTATCAAAATTGGTGAATTTTTGTGCAGCCATTTCAATAGTGAAGGTGAACAAAAAATGCAATATTTTGGCATATTATATTTTATTATTTCAAGAAAGGTAAAAACTTCACTGAAATGCAAAAAAAGATTCGTGCAGTGTATGGAGAAGGTGCTGTGACTGATTGAACATGTCAAAGGTGGTTTGCAATGTTTCAGGTTGGAGATTTCTCACTGGATGATGCTGCATGGTTGGGTAGACCAGCTGAAGTTGATAGTGATCAAATCAAGACATTAATAGAGAACAGCCAATGTTCCACCACGTGGGAGACAGCCGACATATTCAGAATATCCAAGTCAATAAAGGTAGTGGTGAAATGAAAAATGTGTCTTTTATTTTACAGAAAAAAAATAAATGAACTTTTTGGCCAACCCAGTATATTTTATTTTTTAATTACAGTTGACATTCAATATTATTTGATTATTAGTTACAGGTGTATCTCACTATTGACTCTCATACTTGAAATTTTTCTATTATTTTTGCTGAATAATTAAATTGCCTTTCAAAAGGTGAAATTTGAAGATTTGGGAGTTTTATTAGTGAAATGGGGTCATTTTTCTCTTTCAGGGAACATACTCTAAAGTTACATCAACTAGAAACTTGGATTTAGTTTGCATGTATTTGTTTCCATGACGATTTTCTTTTGGTCACGTGTCTAACCCAGGAAGCAACACCCACCACACAGAGAGATTTAAAGCACAGCACCATGTCACAGACTTCACAGCTGTGCTGTGTCCCATAGTTTTCACCACCCACCAGAACTGCTTGTAGTTTTAGATTCCAAGAAATGTACAAGATAAAACAGTCCAATGTGAAAATCACAATACTGGTTTCCATAATCTTTTTATCCCTTTAAAACATGGATAAAAACCTCACACATCTTGGATTATAAAAATCTGACTATGCTACTGCAACAGAGAGGGAAATATAACAATAAAAATGATGAAGTAATAACCGAGAAATAAAATTTTTTTGGTATAATTTTAAAAGTTTTTCTAATATTATGACAAAATAATTTCTACAGTGTGAAGCTCTGACCACAGAATACTTACTAAGATGGTTCTTCGGGCAATCTTATTTCTATCCCATAAACTTGAAACAAAAACATGAGAGCATCTGCCTCGGGCTACTGTTTGGCATCTACGAGGCACTGAATGGAAGTTTTCATGTTTTCAATAACGATTAATACTAAGAAAAATATTTTGAGCCCCCAAATTAAAAGTTCACAGGAAACACAGAGGCTACCAAGACATTTACTTGCTCTTCACAGGAAGCTGACCTACAGCTCCACCTGGACAGCAGTTCCCAGGATCTCAGATACAGCCGTCTACAAAACATGTTTTGTGGGGCAAAGAGAAAAGCCTCGGCAATACAACTTTGGGTAGTGAAGGTGAAAGCGGCGCAGGTTATTTTCCTCCCATGAACTTTTAGAAATAATAGAGATAAAAATGCAGAAAAACATTCTGATCTAAAAATGAAAAGTAAGTACCAGAAAAACAGTAATAGTTTTAAATGAGAATGACACAAATTGGATTCAGTCTCCCAATGAAGCCAAGGAGCTGATGCCCACTTCCGTGACTCCAAAACTCCCCGTTTTATATACAGTTTCATTACTTACTCACACTGCTTCTGAACGTCCGTTCAGTCCTATCAGGGATGTGAGGAGCACCTAAGGAAAAGGACTCCTGGACATAGACAACAGTGTGGTGATTGCAGGGGGGTTGGGGGAGGTGGAAGAGGGATAAGTGGTAATCGGAAAAAAAACATTAACTTGAAAAATGAACTTAAAAAAATTAGAAAATAAATAGAAGAGCCATCACACAAAGCTTACATGTGAATCAATAAAAAAAAATAAAGAGACTAAATGTGTTGATTTTTTTACATCACTCATAGAGATTAAACAATTTGTGGGTGGGGATAATTAATACAGTTATGTTAGAAGGAAGGATGATTATCATGCGTTTTATCCAACTGGTCAGAATGTAAAGCTAAAAGCTTTCTAAAGAGATGATCTTACAGCTGAGCCAATTTTCATGATTTTTTTTTACACTTGTTTCCCCAATAACTGGCAAACACATCAAGGCACTCAAATCGTGTTTTTGGAATAGAGCTAAGGAGTCGAGGCTGCCTGAGTCTGGGACAGAGCAAAGAGGAGTTAAAAATAACCCAGAGACAGTAAGATTTGTTAAAAGGGAAATCCTTACATTGAGTGAAGAAATTCTGTCTAAGCTGTCCTAGCAGATATCAGCAACAACTGCTACATAAATTAGCAACAATTTACCGAGCGGTAATGGGGATGAAACAATTTTGTGCAAATATGTTTCAAGAAAATATATTAAAAGCTTGTTTTTTAGAACATAATCATCATTTCCGTTATAGATACATCACTAACTTCCTAAAAGAGACTACTAGCAAATCTGGAATTTAAAAAAAAGTAACAGCAAAACAAGAGGGTAGCGGGAGTGAGGAGTCTTCTTACCCGTTGGCAGTGGCATCTCTTGTTGATATATTTCTGGATTAAATATTGTATGATTTAAAGAATCCAAATGAAACATCTGTAACAAACAAAATTAAAATTTTCAATCATGATTTTTGTAACATTGTATTAAACATTTGAAGTTGGTACACCTAAAACTTATTTACAAGAAAAAAAAAAAACTAAGCCAAATAACAAAAATCTAAAAATATTTCAGATCAGGATTTTAAAGATGCCTTCACGAAACCTAGCTAAACGCTCACGTGTAAGGAACTTTGTACAGGGCTGGGCTGCGCTTACATGACCAGGGCATTTGAGAAGAAAGACCTGGCTAGAGAGCGCACAGAGGCAGCTTGCTTCACTTGGTTATCTTCAGGGACCAGTCCATGTTTACTGCATGGTGAATACTTAATAAATATTCATTGAATGAATGATAAAGCTCATACTCTCTCAGAAATATAAGCATAAGAACATAATCCTAGAAATCTACATTTCTTTTATGATGGTAATAAATAAACCCCTACTCTAGATGTTCAACTTCAATGCTTGAAAGAATTTAGATACCAGCCCTGGAACAATACAGAGAAAAACAAAAAATATTACTCACAGTCCAAGGTGCAGGACACTGGGCACTGAGCTCCCTCACTTTTTTTTTAACTGTCACTTACCTAACACAATGCAAAAATACCTGGAATTTAGTGGGTGTGGTAGGCCGAATGCCCGCAAAGCCATCCACATCCTAATCCCCAGGATCTGTGAAAACTGTCTCACAAAGCAAAAGGGATACTGCAGATATTAAAGTAAGAATCCAGAGACGGGGAGATTCTCCTGGGTTACTCAGATGGGCTTGACACGAGGAATGCAGGATACCAAAGCAAGTAACAGGAGACGCGGCAACAGAAGCAAGAGGCTGGAGTGATGGAAGCGGGCACAGGCACCAGCCAAGGAGTGCAGGCCGCCTCTGGGAGCTCAAAAAGGCCAGAAAACGAAAGCTTCCAAAGGAAAGCAGCCCTGCCAAGACCCTGATTTTAGACTTCTGACCTCCAGATTATAACAGAATAACTTTGTATTCTCATAAGCTACTAAATTTGAGGTAATTTGTTACAGCATCAAGAGAAACATATTTTCTTCTGGGCATGACACATATTTTGATGGAATTATATTCTATCTTCATATATTACTAATAATAACTTATCCAAAGAAAAAAACTGTCTCTCCGTTTAGTTTAGCCGAGACTTTAAATTCATATTTCTGCTTGAAATGTTTGTGGACAACATAGAAACCAATCATATTTCACTTTTTATGATATGCTAGTTGGTAAGTGTTCTGGATGTGGTATTTGAAGAAATAACCAGTATTACAACTTACTTTTTTTCCTTATTACTAGGTTGGTGAACCTAGATGCTTAGTTAAATAAAGAGTAAGAAACAGTGTTTAAATAAAGAATATTTCACATTCAGTTGTGAGGTATGCAGATTTTTTTCAATTCAAGAACAATAAATGCGCTCCACTTCACTGCTTTTAAGAGTCAAGTTCATCTATACTTTTGTTTGCTGAAAAGGAAATATAGGATTGGAAAAACATGTTATTGTAAAAACGGGCCCCACCTTACATTCTCAGAGCAGAAAGTCTCAGAGCAGAAAAGATGACCCAGCAGACAAAAATCTTTCCTATGGTCCTGCAGGTGGTTACGATGATTAGTTGGAGGGCAAAAACACCCATCTTAGGAGAGAGACACACACTCTACTTCAGACAAAGAGAGCAGGTGTGGTGTGCACACCTGGCTCTGTGTCTTAGGTCAGAGGTGGAGAGAAAATTCCAGAATATGTTCTAACAGTGAGGCTCTCTCACTGAAGACAAGTAAACTTCTGGAAATATATACCATTAAGCTTGAGACAAGGGGAAAATACCCAAATTTTAAGGACTTTTCCCCTAAAAAAAAAAAGGAAATATGAGAACATGCCCCACCCATTTGTTACTGATGATCACAAAAATGCCCATATAAGAAAAACTTTTGAAATGAATGTTTTTAGCAGATTTTACTCTTCTGTGGCATAAAGGACTATCTCTTGTTGACAAGGTTTCCTGTATATAAACAGGAAAGCATGGTCTAAAACCCAGAATAATCAACTCTAATGCTGGTTAGACTTTGCCTTTAACTGTTCGAGATGGCGTATTAAAAATGAAAGGTAAAACACAGGTTTTGATATATGAGCAGCTGAATGTCTTTCATGCTATAATCAAAGAAAATACTTCTAGATTTATCCTATATCACCATTTTTACAACAAAGTTCAAAAGGAGCATCTTAATGTAAAAAGCAACGCATACTCACTGTTTCTAAATCAGTCAGACCATTATCAAAAGTAGTCAGTGCTAGACAAGTCTATTTCATTTTCAAAAGCACTAACTAGACCCCTTAAAAGTAATTCGCTTTTGGTTTTATTTTTCTGATTGACTGTCTGCATGTGCAAATTTGGGAAATTCATTTTTTAGGTGGTTGCCACTGAAGATTAAGTGTGAAGTGATTACGAATCTTGGCCCAGGGTGTGCCCTGGTGCCTCGCGTTCCTGTGCCTTTTGTAACTATACCTCCCAAATCTCAGCCTACACGGACTTCACTTGGGAAGTCCTCCATAACTCTGCTCCTCCGCTCACACAGCAGGGAGTGATGCCCCTCCAACGTGTCTGTGCCGTTCTGTGCCAACCTCCGATACAGTGTTTGTCACCATATGAAGCTATTTATGCCCATCTCTATTAGAGTGACAGCTTCTGAAATTAGGGTTTATGGATCGCTTATTTTTGTAACCCCCTCCTCAGCCTACGTTCTGCTACAGAATAATGCCTTAGTAAGTAGCTGATGAACGCATAAAGCTCAGCAGTTTATAAACTTCTTAAATCATCATATTAAAATTTTCATGTTGCCATTGTAATTACCCTAGAGTCTGCAAATTGCTTTCAAATGGCTCGCCTAACATATACATGAGTATAACAGTATTGTATACATAAATATAAAATATATAGATAAAAGCAAAATATTAATAACCAACAAAGATTTGTTGGACTATTTAATATTTCTATAGGCTTCACATTTTTCCAAGTAAAAAAGCAGGAGAAAAAGAAAAAAAGGACACTGGAATCTCTTCATAACTGCTAATATAACAAACAGTTTTATGCTCCCAAAGCACATTCACTGCCCGTTAAAAGTCTTGTCAACACCCGTTAGTGTGGGGTGAGCATTCCTTTTTTGCAAAGGAGGAAAGTGAGGATCGGGGGTGCTAAGTGATTCTTCCGGTTTTCAGAGCTCATTGGTAGCAGACAGCACTTCATAGAGACCTTCAAATTTTAAGTCCAAAAGGTCTTTTTGCTATACCAATCTGTCTCCTTATTTGATGAGGTTTAAATAAATATTTTGTGTTTCCCCCCAAAAGATAGGTTTAAGTTCTAACCTTCATACCTGTGAATGTGACTTTACTTAGAAATAAGGTATCTGCAGATGTAAAATCAAATTAAGATGTAGTCACACTGAAGGATGGGCCCTAAATCCAATGGCTGATGCCTACATCCGAGAAAAGTGAGGGATATCTGGATACAGAGAAATGAGAGATGCACATGGAAGAAGGCCATGTGCTGGAGTGATACAATTACAAGCGAAGGAATGCCAAGATTCTAGAGACCACCAGAAGCTAGGGGAATGGCATGGGACAGATTCTCCTTCAGAACTTCTGAAAGTAACCAACCCTGTCGTCATCTTAGTAAGAACTGTGAGAGAACATATTTCTGTTGTTTTAAGCCACCCAGTTTGTGGTCGTTTGTTACAGCAGCCCTAGGACACTAACACATTAGTTATCACTTGACCTGTTGCACATATAATTTTTATGCAGTGATGTGTGAGACAGCAAGGTTTAGTTACTCATTTTATAAGATATGTCCTCTCTGACCTTACATGCAAGGACAGGGAAACTGTAAAAACAATTTAAAAGAAATTTTTACCAATTTTGTTTGCCTGGTAATTACTATTGTTACCTCTTTATATTTTAAAATACGAATATACTTACAAAAAAATATCAGTGAGATGATAGTAGAATACCTACTTGTTCATGCCCTGCCAAATATGGATCCTCTTCTGCCATCCTGGAAGCTGCATAGCAAAACAGAACAAAAGCAAACTGTAAGACTGAGATGAACCTTAGAAATTCCATCATGCACTTCTGGTCAAGATGGCAGCACATGTACACATGGCTCACCTCCTCACACAACCACACCGGAATTACAACTAATTTGTCGAACAACCATCACTCAGAACCATCAGAAATTGAGCTGACAACTACGGGATTAAAGAAACCACATCCATCCAGACTGGTAGAAGGGGAGGAGACACGGGAAGGGCTGGTCCCAAACCCACATGTGGTGGATAAAAATTTGAGAGGGGTATCATGGGAGCTAGGAGTCCCAGCCCTACACCAGGTCCCCAGTCAAGAGTTCCAGTGCCAGGAAGATAAGTCCCCCAACTTTTGACTGCAAAAACTAGCAGGAACTGAGTCAGGGAAAATAACTTCTGGAGCCCCATGCAGTTTCTCTTAAAGAACCCACTCACTCCTTCTGAGTTCCAGCACTGGCATAGCAGCTTGAAAGGTACCAGTGGCATACAGGGAGGAATTGAAATGTCTGGCATCAAGGTGAGAGCTAGGGGACAGCTTTCTCCCAGACAGAAAGGTGGGCAGAGGCCATTATCCCTTTTCTGAATCCTCCCCCGCAACAGAGCCACAGAGCTGGCAGGAGGGTGCCAGCTGACACTCCATCACCTGGCTAACACTATTTACCCTGCCCAGGCGATCCCCTGAGACTCCGTTCCACCCAACTTACGGGTCCACCCCAACTGTTAACAGAGACTTTTCCTTAAGAATGGCTGGTCTTGACTCATACTTCACAAGTTCCTAAATCCTCTAAAATAAGCAACAGCCAGCCTCCCTGAGCCCTCAGGTTTCCGTACTATGTGCTAAGTGGCCCCGGCATGGCACTAGCAGCAGCCAGTCTAGATTCACAGGCTGGCTTTGCCTGGGAATCTCTAAGCCGAGCACAAATAGCAGCTATCTCAGATTGCTTTATAGCCCTGGCAGGGTAGCCTCGGTGGGGGCTGACCTTGGCCTGCACCACCCAAGAAACCCCAGACCCTGCGCACCCAGTGGACAGCTACAGGCCACATCAGAGCACCACCACCCTGCCCCTGCACAGTTGATACTCCTTGGAGGGCAGAGGTTGGTGGTCAGAGGTCACAGCCGGTCCTTGCACTTGACTGGCCTGGACAAATCCCTCTCACTGACCTGCCAATAGCAACTAAAGATCAACTACAAGAGGAGAGTGTATTCAGCCCACATGAAGGCACAGCTCAAGTACTCAGCTTGGGTGATAGGGGAGGCTGTGCTACTGGACCCTGTAGGACATCTGCTATTTTTTAGGCCATGTCACCAAGGGAGGAAGTCACAGCAGCTCTACCTAACACATAAAAACAAACACACAGAGGGTGCCAAAATGAGGAAACAAAGAAACATGGCCCAAATGAAAGAACATCAAAACTCCTGAAAAAGAGCTAAACAAAAGGGAGATAAGCAATCTACCAGATGCAGAGTTCAAAACACTGGTTATAAGGATGATCAAGGAACTTAGTGAAGACCTCAACAGCATAAAAAAGACCCAGTCAGAAACAAAGGATACACAAATTGAAATAAAGAACAATTTACAGGGAAACAACAGTAGAGTGGATGAAGCCAAGAATCAAATGAATGATTTGGAACATAAGGAAGCATAAAAGAATCAATCAGAACAACAAGAAGTAAAAAGAATCCAAAAAAACAAGAATGTAAACAGCCTCTGGGACAACTTCAAGTGTTGCAACATTTATAGCATAGGGGTGCCAGGAGGAGAAGAGGAGTAGGAAATTGGAAATTGATCTGAAAAAGCAATGAAAGAAAACTTCTCTAATTTGGTAAAGGAAATAGACATGTAAGTCCAGGAAGCACAAAAGTCTGAAACAAAATGGATGCACAGAGGCCCACTCCAAGACACACTGTAATTCAAATGCAAAGGTTAAAGATAAAGAGAGAATCTTAAAAGCAGCAGGAGAAAAGAAGTTAATTACCCTACAGGGGAGTTTTCATAAGATTATCAGCTAATTTCTCAAAAGAAACTTTGCAGGTTAGAGAAGATTGGCAAGAAATATTCAAAGTCATGAAAAGCAGGGACTTACA
Organism: Macrotus californicus; assembly: GCA_007922815.1. Lineage (NCBI taxonomy): Eukaryota > Metazoa > Chordata > Mammalia > Chiroptera > Phyllostomidae > Macrotus > Macrotus californicus. Next base: position 26,083 of record VMDR010007608.1, read on the forward strand.
GCCAAGATTGATCTACCCAGCAAAGCTATCATTTAGAATTGAAGGGCAGATAAAGAGCTTCCAAGACAAGAAAAAACTAAAGGAGTTCATCATCACCAAACCCATTACTGTATGAAATGTTAAAGGCACTTATTTAAGAAAAAGATCAAAAGCATAAATAACAAAATGGCAATAAAAACATACATATCAACAATTGCATCTAAACAACAAACTAAGCAAACAAGAAGAACAGAGACCAAATCATGGATATGGAGAGTGTTTTGATGGCTGCCAGATGGGAGGGGATGTGGGGGAATGGGTGAAGGGGTGAGGGGATTAAGTAAAAACAGGTAGTTACAGAATAGCCATGGGGATGTAAAGAAGAGTACAGGAAATGAAGTAGCTCAAGAACTCATACACATGACCCATGGATATGAAGGGTGGTGTGGAGCTTGCCTGAGGGAGTTGGGGGGGCTGGGTGGAGGGGAGCAAAGGGGGAAAAACTGAGACAACTATAATAGCATAATCAAAATGTAATTTAAAAAAGAAAAAAAAAGAAACAAGAAAAAAATCCATCATGCAGGAGTAAACTGTATTATTCCAGTAAGACCAAATAGAACCCTTTTTATAGCCTTGGTGCAGTTCTTCTTTGGAATTTAAATCTAACAGCAGATGAACTGCATAATGAAGGGATTGCCATTTATGTATAATCTAAAACCCTTATGTCAGGCTCATAATAGTGTCCTGTAGTTTGGTACAATCATTCCTCATCTTCAGTATAAAAATTGTGCCTATTTGGATTCTTCCAGGGCATTTCTTTTTGCCACCACATAGACTTCAAGGATTTATAGTCTTTGCTCTTCGTGTAGATCATTTTCCAACCTTCATGAATTCTGTGACAGTGTTACAGCTGTCTCCAAGCTTTCTGTATGCCGCACAAGTTGAGAAGCTAAGAGGGGACCATTCTGCTGCAAATGGGCCTGCCTGGTCAGTGCAGCACCAGGGGAGGTTGGCTCTAGTGTGTTGTGCTCTGTCCTTTAGTGCATCCCACTGCAGCAGGCCATTTCCTGCCTTTGTCAAAATGTAGTATACCCCCTTAACCACAGTTTAATTTTCCACAGTTTCAGTTACACACAGTGGGAAAATTCCCAAAATGAACAATTCTAAGTTTTAAACTGTGTGCCTTTCTGAATAGCATGATGAAATCCCCTGCCATCCTACCCAGGGTGTGAATCATCCCCTGTCCAGTGTCACCATGCTGTGCATGCCACCACCTGTTGGTCACTTAGTAGCCATTTGACAGATTGACCGTCACAGTATCTCAGTGCTTGTGTTCAAGTAATCCTTGTTTTACTTAATAATGGCCCAAAAGTGCAAGTAGTGATGCTGGCAATTAGAATATGTCAAAGAGAAATCATAAAGTGCTTCCTTGAAGTGAAAGGGTGAGTATAGTACAATAGGATATTTTGAGAGATAGAGACTGCATTCACTTTACTGGTATCACAGTATATTGTTATAATTGTTCTATTATGTAATTAGTTATTGTTGTTAATCTCTTACCAGGAATAATTTATAAATCAAACTTTATCATTCAATATTTAAAAATAGGGAAAAACATATATAAGGTTTGGCATTATCCTTGGTTTCAGGTATCATTATTGGGGGTCTTGGAAACCCCCATGGATGAGAAGGTAGTAATGTATAGAAATATTATAATATTAAAATGATAATAATTCCACTGCTGGGATTATACCCTAAGAATCCTGAAACACTAATTCAAAAGAACCTATGTACCCCAATGTTCATAGCAGCACAATTTACAATAGCCAAGTGCTGGAAGCAACCTAAGTGCCCATCAGTCAATGAGTGGATCAAAAAACTGTGGTACATTTACACAATGGAATTCTACGCAGCAGAGAGAAAGAAAGAAGGAGATCCTACCCTTTGCAACAGCATGGGTGGAACTTGTGAGCATTATGCTAAGTGAAGTAAGCCAAGTGGTGAAAGACAAATACCACATGATCTCACCTGTAAGTGGAACCTAATCAACAAAACAAACAAGCGAGCAAAATATAACCAGAGTTACTGAAATATAGAACAAACTGACAGTAACCACAGGGGAGAGGAGATGGGGGAACGAAGGGAAAGGATTGTCAAGGATCATGTGTAAAGGACCCAAGGACAACGACAACTGGGAGGAAAGACTGAGGGTGGGGGTGTGTGGGGTGGGGGAAAATGGTAGCAGGGAAATGGAGAAAACTGTACTTGAACAACAATTTTAAAAAGTTAAAAAAAAAAAGCAGCATTCAAAGTCATGAAAGGCAAGGACCTACATACAAGATTATTCTATCCAGCAAAGCTGTCATTTAGAATGGGAGGGAAGATAAAGTGCTTCCCAGATAAGGTCAAATTAAAGGAATTCATCATCACCAAGCCCTTATTATATGAAATGTTAAAGGGACTTATCTAAGAAAAAGAAGAAGATCAAAACTATGAACAGTAAAATGACAACAAACTCACAACTATTAAAAACTGAACCTAAAAAACAAAAACAAAAAACAAACTAAGCACACAGCTAGAATAGGAACAGAATCATAGAAATGGAGATCACATGGAGGGTTATCAGAGGGGTGGGGGAGAATGGCAGAAAAGGTACAGGGAATAAGAAGCATAAATAGTAGGTACAAAATAGACAGGGGAAGGTTAAGAATAGTATGGGAAATGGAGAAGCCAAAGAACATATATAGACGACTCACAGACATGAATTAAAGGGAGGGGTGGATGCTGGTAGGGGTGGGGGTACAAGATGGAGGGGGATAAAGAGGTGAAAAAAATGGGACAACTGTAATAGCATAATCAATAAAATATACTTTAAAACAAGAAAAAAGAAAATGGTAATAAAAACACACAAAGATAAGAGCCCTTATTATTAAGGCTATAGTCTCAGATTTAATTAACTGCAGCCAGATATGAATATACTGCAAGCCCTAGTAATCTTCTACTGCCCAGAGGCCCTGAGAAAAATGAAGAGCCACACTGTCAGATAAAAGTAGTATCTAAAAATCACATATCATTTTGGATTTATTCACTTAAGAAATATCTTTATCATCATTTTAAATATAGGTTAATATTTAAATTTACTAAGATCAAATTTTAGATATATTACATGAAAAATTAAAAGATAAAAAAGAAGGTTGAAAGCAAGTATTAATTCCTGAGGCAAAGTTTTCTTCCCCCGTGAAATCTATAAAGCACTCATGGGCAATAGGACTGGGGCTGAAAATGTTAGCTGCCCACTAAAATTTGTTCTGTCTTTTCCCACAGAAACAGAGTTGCAGCTGGAATTGCGACAGCTCAGCCAGAACATACCCCACGCTGCCCTGGAGTTAGGGATGGCCATGATGAAACGCTCACCAGGGAATGTCAGAACTACTGTGTGTCACCTCCAGGTCCGGGCTTAAGGCCCTTGACATGGTTTTGTTTTTCCTCTTTTCTGTTGAATAAAACCTAGACGTGGAGAAGACAGAGCTACCGTGTAGATGATGATGAACGACAGACAGCTAAGGCTGGTGGTGACATGAGAAAGAGACTTCTTTGTTCTTTAATCCAGTGTATTGTTGGATCTCTTTGTTAAAACAGTTTATTATCCCTTGCCCTAATAAATACATCACTCAACACTTCAATAAGGACGAAATCATCAAAAGAAGATCCGAATATTCAATGAAACCTTCTAGATGCCCACTAGAGCCCTGTGTGACTGGTGAGGAGGGAGACAGCCTTGTGAGGATTCCTAGTGGGATCCAGAATGTTGGCCAACTTCAAAAATGGGAAAAGGGCAGCTCTCAGTCCTATGGAACAAGAAGTCCATGGAGATTTGCAAGAAAGCATTAATCTAAACCAGAAATTATTGATTGAAGATTTACAAACAGCTGTAATCAATAAAGACAAGCAGTTACAAAGGGAACATTTGACTTGATACAATAAAGAGAAATTAAGTCATTTGAAATTAGAGAGTTGTGCCGTTGCCATGTGTGTGATCTGAGACACAACTCAATTCACTGTGGTCTGTTTCTTCATCTGCAAGATGAGAGCACATGATGGGGTGGACTTCTGATAGGAACTCAGAACATTACTTAGCTAGTTAAATGCTTACTTAAAAAACAAATCACGAAATCATAACACTTTTTGTAAACTTAGATTTTTATATATACTCAGGTATAGATCTACATTAAACAATCATGAGACTAATTTTCAGTTATATGGAGAATCCAAGTAAAGCAGTATTTACAATACAGTGGTACTACCAGTTACAACATTCCATGTGAAAAAATCCTTATTCCTAGAAAACCCCATTCCCCAAATAAAACTATCATTTTTTTTGTCACTAGGTTTTCTATTAATCTGGGCTAATCACTTGGATCCTCTCAAACAATTTTAGCCCACAGCTTTCAAAAGCAGAGATGAGGCTATTGACTTGTTAAACCTTCAGACACCATTCAGTACCTCTATTATATTCAATATATTTATATTTTTAAACTTGTGGATGGTTTCCTGACCTTTGAATGCGTGGATTTATTTTTTTAATTTTATATTAGTTTCTTAGTTCTTTCTCTTTTATAAATTTTGTTTGCTCAACACTTTGCCCCACCCACCCAGCACCCCCTCTCCCCAAAAGCTGTCAGCCTGCTCTCTATGGGTCTGTCTCTACTTTGCCTGTTAGTTCAGTTTGTTCATTAGATCCCACATATGAGTGAGAGCAATGGTACTCGCCTTTCTCTGACTGGCTTATTTCACTTAGCATAATGTTCTCCAGGTCTATCCATGCTTTTGCAAAGGGTAAAATTTCCTTCTATTTTACAGCCACGTAGTAAATGTACCACAACTTTTTTATCTGCTTATCTGTTGATGGGCACTTGGGCTGCTTCCAAATCTTGGCAATTGTATATAATGCTGCAATGGATTTAATACGAAGCAGCCCTCCCCCTAATTTAAAAAACTCAACCAAACCTACTTGATTAGAACTGATGCAGGGTTGTTATCATGGTCACTGTTGTAGTTAAAACCTTAATGAACCTAAACTGTAGGCACTGAACAAACCACCCAACTAAACACAGCCCTCCATCCAAAAATCTTGCCATGCACAAATGTGTGCTACAGGATTCATAGTTTTCAAAGCCCAATGGCAGCCCCAAAGACATTGGGTGGTGGTTAAATCTAAACTTTTACATACTGTGTAAGGTAGTTTAAGAGCACTACAAAGAGCTGAGGTAACAGTAACCCTGGAGTGATATCAATGTTAATTCATAATTTAAAAATAAATGTCAAAAGAAACCAAGAATTATTTGGAAAGAATGAATCATTGAGTAATATTTGCATTAATTGTGAAGCAGGTTTAATTTAAAAATTTTGAAATACCAACAAGCCTCTGGGACTGAAGGATTAGGAAAGACCAGGGAAAGCCCCTCCTGTGCCCCTGTTTCCCCAGGCCCTCGTCTCACTTTCCCTTTGCACAGTTCTGTGCTTTTGAGGAAGGATCTTGAAACAGAAAAGGAGACACTGGGTTGACTGCTGAGATGATGGCCTAAACTCTGCTTCTCTGTCCCCAGAGGTGAGGTTTTCAGAAACATTTTCACACCATGGAAACAAAAATAGAAAATGTAGCTAGCTAGCAGTAAATAAAACATCTTCTTCAGTGAATTGCTTGTATTTCTCATATGAGAAGCATAATATTATAACTGGCTAAGTCCTGAATATATGATGAGTTCACATGAAATGCCTAATGAATTACTTTCTGCACCTATGTGGCAATCCCATCACTGACCTCAAGGCCAGAGTAAGCAGTTCCTAGTGAAGGCGGCAGGACCAAGGCCACAGGTTTGGACCATTAAGGATGGAGCTGGGATGCACTGTCCTCCTTGTAACTGGAGAAATTTTAGAGAATCAAATATATTCATACTTTTTGCCAAGGGCCCACTATAAGAAATCATATTCTTTTTATTCTATCAGATTTTATTTTTGAAACACCCCCAACCTTTTCAAATCCATTAAAATGATTTCAAGACCCACTACTGGGTCACAACCTGAAGTTTGAAAACAGAATCTGAGCCGCCATCCAGAGGGTGCAGTGGGGAAGCAGAGAGGTACAGTGTCCCTATTTTCCAGATTATATTCAGCCACAGCAGACACCACTTAGGTATAATTTTAACACTTCACTTTGGAGAACAAAAAGGATGGTATTTCGATAAAAAGTGATTTTTCACCATTTCTCTCCTGGGCAATAAATTAAAAAGAGAAAAATATGCTGGAGACTATTTCCATAAAGGATGTTTTTTGAGGGAACGTGCTGTACTATAAGGTATACGACATGTGTACTACATATAATGGGAAACACTCGAGTGAGACTATCTTTTCACTCTGCCATTCCACTTCCAAGAGTTAATACGAACAAGTGTGAAAAAAAAGTACAAGGATATTTACTGCAGCAAAAAGGTAACAGTACCAATATCCTTTGATAGCATACTGTTCATAATTATTCTGCATTCATAGTTCTATATTAACTATGTAATTGTTAGAAATAGCAATTCAGGTCTATTTATAACAACATGGACACTTTTATTTCCTAAGTTATACAATTCTATGTTTCAATTTTCTAACTCAATTATGTATTGGAAATATACATTTTAATAGAAAAAGAAAAAAATCAAACCTTACTCAGAATTTAAAGTTTAATTCTGACACTTTTAAGAATTATGACATATGGTGCATAATACACAAAGTATGGAATGAGTTGAGTATTTATAAGCATTACCAAAATCTTCTTCATAATAAATATAATAGAAAAAAGGTGCTGTTTATTTACATCTTTCTGATGATATATTGGCTTGGTGGTGATGAAAGAAAAGTTAATGGTGATTTTAGTTACCTTTCTCAAAAATAGCTGATTTTTGGAATTTTTGAAAAAGAATCATTTTTGCGTCCCACCATATTTAGATTGGTATTAACTCATTTTCTATGTTTTTCCACTCTTCCGTCTGTTTTTAGCTCTCTATTGTTTTGTATGGGTGAAATGTGACAAACTAATATCTACAATAGCTACCTAGTAAGTACAAACACATTGTGTTTGGAGCTGGTGTAAGATAAGGTCTATGTTCACAATGGAATGTCAATCTAGTAGGGATGGCAGATACATACACAGTATTCAACCATTAATTCATGCAACGCTTAACAGCGTGGTTAGTGACACAGAGCAAGTTGTAGTCATTTTACTATTTGTCATAATTAACAATATGTTTATGAAAAATTGGGAAAAACAACTGAGACAGTAAAAGTTTCTGACATTCTGAGAAGCATCAAACATTTTTATTTCTTTCCCATTCTGCATTTATGGGTATACTGCCACATTCCCTCTTTATCCCTGTCTTTATCACTGTTGAATAAAATGCTTGCATTTCACCCCTGGGGACATTTGGCCATGTCCAGAGACAGTTTCAGCCATCACAGCTGGGTGGGTGTTCCTACCGGCATCTAGTGTGTAGAGGTTAGAAATACTGCTAAACACTGTATAATGCACAGGACAGCCCCTCACAATAAAGAGATATCTGACCCCAGTGTCAACACCAAGGATGAGAAACCCTGATGAATGCCATCACATCATGTCAAGTGCTTGGGTTCACATGGAGAAAGAACTAAACTTGATTGACGGCCTCCCAGGAGTCAGGACTTACAGCTAATGCTTCACATATTTCACTTAATTCTCACAATAACCCTGAGAAATGCTGTCCCAGATGAGCAGACTGAGATTTACAGAGAGTAAGTCATTTGCTTAGGTTGACAGAGTAATGCTGGTGCATCTGACTCCACAGACTATGGGTTGTTCACTTGTCTAAGTGGCAGAAGTGACTTTCCTCCTTGACTTACAAACTTATTTATTTTAATGCAGTGTCTTGCTCCAGGTCTCCTGAATGTTTAGGGTGGAGCTAGTCTACCCACAGCATAGCCTGGAAAGCAAAACAGGACTGGGACAATGCACAAAACTCAACTGAGTTCTTCAGACAATCAAAGGTGAAGGTAAAAACCTTGGACCAAACAGCGCACCAAAAACCTATGCAGCAAACAATGGTAACTCAGTGGCAGTTGCTTTTTTCTGATTTTGTTTTAAATGTTTTCTTTAGTCAATTTCAGAGGACAGAAGGAGAATAAAGAGATTCTCTCTGAGACATGTCCATAGAAAACACCATATTATTCCCTAAAGGTATAATAAAAATATGTATATATTTAAAAGTAAGATATATTGAAGTGCTCCTTGAATCTCTTCCTTCTTTCATTAACCTATACATTTATTAAAAAAAATACTTGAGTTTACTATGTGTTAGTAGAGACACCAAAGTATATAGAGTGATGCTGTCCCTGTACTCACAGAGCTTATAGTCGTGGTAGATTGAAAGCAATGGACAAAATTCACAACTCCACCCGACAAAAGGAAAAATCTGTTTCTCCACCCCTCAAATCTTGGCAGGCCTGTAACTTTCTCTGGCCAATGGAATGAGAAAAGTGTGAGTTTTAAATGTAGGTTTCAAGAGACCTTGAGACAACATTCTTGCTTCTGTGTAACACTGCTGCCATATGAACAAGCCTGGGCTAGCTCACTGGAGGATGAGAGACCACATGGAGCAAAGTGGGGAAGTCCTAGCCGAGGCTTCCCTACACCAAACACCACTAGCTGTGCTCAGCCAAAAGATTTCAGAGATCCGCTGAGCCAGACCAGACCAGATGACCTACACAGCCCACTGAATGGGGAGAAATAACAAATGTTTGTGTATTAACTAGCTTTGTAGAGAGTTTTACATGCAGTAGGAGCTAATTAAATCAACAGTTTAGTAAGACAAATAAGCAAAAGCAATGCAACATGGTAACTGTTGTGGGAAATGGACGGTATGTGGGGCATGGGTTAGTTATCTTGGTAACTCAGTAATTACACTTTCTTTATTAGGGTCCTATTCAGTTAGCATAATAATTAATATGCTTATATGAAAATGGGAAGAGAAATTGAGACAGCAAAAGTTATACTGTCATTTTTACTCTATTGGCTTATTTAGTTCCCAACTGAACAAAACAAACAAGTACATTAGTTAAAAGACACTGTGGTATACACAGAAAATTAGTGCTGTCAACCTTAAAAATGTAAATATTAATAAACTGCTGTTAGCTTTAAGCAGTGATACCATTATAAGACAAGTTAATACTACTTATAATCCCTTCAATTCTCCAATATTGAAAATGAAATTCATCATTTCTGTGGCAATAGACCCCATTCATGACTTCCTAATTTCTGTAATATATTATTCTATCAGGTATTCAAGGTCAAAAGTTCAGTCTCCCTTTTCTTTTTTTACCCTTTTTATCTCACACATATCCAGTCAATCAATTCTGCTCACTGCGGGGTAGGGGGGCGGGTATTATTGCCTGTATCTCCTTTTCTGTTCCATTTCTACTGTTCCATCCTACTTAACCCTTCATTGCTTCACCTCTGAATGACAATAATAACCTCCCTACTGTTCTCCCTTATGGTGGTGTTGCTTCTTCCTAAAGCTTCTTTTACATTATTGCCATATTATTTAGAAGATGGTCGAAAGCCCTCAGTCACTCAACATATTATATTAAATTAAATTATAAGCATCACCTATTATTATATCCCAACCAAATCCTCTGCTATAGGTAGTCTTACCATTCCAAAACACCTTGCAAATTTCCATCTTATATATTTATTCAAAATATGTGCTGTATCCTGAAATGCCATCTTTCCTACTTCAATACTACCCATTCCTCCAGCCTCTACTCAAATCTGAGCTCTGCCAAGAAATCCTATATTTCACCTCTAACCCATAGCTCAGTAGCCCACGTAAGTGCTGTCATACTTCAGTATCTTAGTGATTTTACACTTGACAACATACTGTGCTACAGCAATTTAACTTTATGTTTACCATATTCTTAAGTGGATATAAATGCCTGAGAGTAGACATGAGAGTTTTTATTTTTGGTAATTCCACATAAATAAACATTAAGTACTTTTTAATTAATGCTGTATAATGGCAAGAAACACTGCAACTTCAGGTTCCTCAAAATATGTTCTTATGGTTTCAGTCATGACAAAGTTACAATTATTGAACTTGCCTCCTTGCCATACTCAACTGTAAAACTATACAAAATACTTGAAGCAATACATTTAAGACACAGGACAAAAGATACCATAGTGCTGAACACCATCCATAAGAGAGTAAAAATATTTGAGGTGAGCTCCAAATTCACTTTTGACTGTGGCCATGTTCCAAATCATAACACAAGGATGTAGAGTCCCAAGGGAGAAGCAATCTCACTGGGCAGGGTATCAGAAAGGAGGGATTTGCAAAGAGAAAGAGGCTTAATATTTGGCTAGCTATCAAATATTAAACCAAATATTAAGCTATGCTAGTGTAGGACAAGACTCTGCAAAGCCCACCAGAAAACAGATGTTTGCGATCTAAGAGCTGAATGAGAATTCCACAAGTTCCTGGAACTTCTGAGAGACACTGAAGTTCCCATCATACAAGGTGAAGAGACATTAATGAACAATCTGAGCATTCAGTTGTGGTCTCAGGAGGACCATGTAATAGGAATAAGGGACATACCCTACAATAAGGGTCACTCTAAACCCATCTCAATCAAATCAGGTGATTCACGAGTAAACTTATTGCTTGTTACAACAAACTCATTGTTCTTTAAAGGAAGAAAAAGATCTATACTCTGTACAAGTAGTATCCACAACATACAACAAAAAATAGCAAAACATTCAGAGAAGTAGGAAAATATGACTTACTATCACTTTAAAAGGGTTAATACCAGTATGTTTGAGAATGTAAAGGAAAAGATGCACACAGTGAATGAACAGATAGGAAATCTCAGCAGAGAAACTGGAACTCTTATAAAAGAAAAAGATTCAATGAAACAATGAAATGAAAAAGATTCTAGACTGAAATGAAACTTCACTAGGTGGACTTATCAGCATATTGAACATAGTGAAATAAAGGATCAATAAACTTGAAGAATGGACAATAAAATATATCCAATCTGAAGCACAGAGAAAAATGGCAGAATTAAGACCCCTTCAGTGACCTCTGAGACAATATCAAGTGGTATGTAATTTAGAGTCCTAGAGAGAAGAGTAAGAGAAAAAGTACTTAATATATAATTGTCAGAATTTTGACACTTGAGACTTCCAGCCAAGATGGAGGCATGGGTAGACACACTGAGTCTCCTCACACAACCAAAAGAAGGACAACAACAAATTTAAAAACAAAAAACAACCAGAACTGACAGAAAATCAAACTGTATGAAAGTATGACAATCAAGGAGTTAAAAAAGAAACATTCATCCAGACCGGTAGGAAGGATGGAGATGGGCAGCTGGTGGAGAGGACTCACGGCAAGGCAGTAGCTGGCGGACTAGGGTGGGCATGGCAGCAGCTGGAGAACTGGGCGGTCCCATATTCGCATGCAGATAAACCAGGAGGACCAACTGGGTAGTGAGATAGACCGCACAACCCAGGGTTCCAGCACGGGGAAATAAAGCCTCAAAGCCTCTGATTGAAAACACCTTTGAGGGTTGAGGCAGCAGGAGAAACTCCCAGCCTCACAGGATAGTTCACTGGAGAGACCCACAGGGTCCTAGAATGTACACAAACCGGCCCACCCAGGAATCAGCACCAGAAAGGCCCAATTTGATTGTGGGTAGCAGGGGAAGTGACTGAAAACCGGCAGAGAGCAGAGCAAGCGGCACTGCTCCTTCTCGGACCCTCCCCCACATACGGTGTCACAACACAGCAGCTGCCCTGCCCTGGTGAACACCTAAGGCTCCGCCCCTTACTATGTAACAGGCCTTCCAAGACAAAAAATATAAAACTGGCCCAAATGAAAGAACAGATCAAAGCTCCAGAAAAAATACAACTAAGCGACAGATAGCCAACCTATCAGATACACAGTTCAAAACATTGGTAATCAGGATGCTCACAGAATTGGTTAAATATGATTGCAAATTAGAAGAAAAAATGAAGTCTATGAAAAGTGAAATAAAGGAAAATGTACAGGGAACCAACAGTGATGGGAAGGAAACTAGGACTCAAATCAATGGTTTGGAGCAGAAGGAAGAAAGAAACATTCAACCAAAACACAATGAAGAAACAAGAATTCAAAAAAATGAGGAGAGGCTTAGGAACCTCCAAGATGTCTTTAAACGTTCCAACATCCGAATCGTAGAGGTGCCAGAGGAGGAAGAACAAGAAATTGAAAATTTATTTGAAAACATAATGAAGGAAAACTTCCCCAATCTGACAAAGGAAATAGACTTCCAGGAAGTCCAGGAAGCTCAGAGTCCCAAAGAAGTTGGACCCAAGGAGGGACACATCAAGGCACATCATAATTACATTAGCCAAGATTAAAGATAAGGAGAGAATCTTAAAAGCAGCAAGAGAAAAGGAGACAGTTACTTACAAAGGAGTTCCCATAAGACTGTCAGCTGATTTCTCAAAAGAAACCTTGTAGGTAAGAAGGGGCTGGAAAGAAGTGTTCGAAGTCATGAAAGGACCAAGATTACTCTATCCAGCTAAGCTATCATTTAGAATGGAAGGGCAGATAAAGTGCTTCCCAGATAAGGTCAAGTTAAAGGAATTCATCATCACCCAGCCCTTATTATATGAAATGTTAAAGGGACTTATCTAAGAAAAAGGAGATAAAAAATATGAACAGTAAAATGACAACAAACTCAGTTATTAACAACTGAACCTAACAAACAAAAACAAAAAGGAACTAAGCAAACAACTAGAACAGGAACAGAATCACCGAAATGGAGATCACATGGAGGGTTATCTGCGGGGGAGTAGGAGAGGGAGAGGGGGGGAAAAGGTAAAGAGAATAAGTAGCATGAATGGTAGGTAGAAAACAGACAGGGGGAGGTTAACACATTGTGTACCGCTCACGAGGTTTCTCGTGTTTTGTGCGCCATCTGTTATGGACCTTAGATGTCAACATACTGTCTTGTCCACATCAAATGAAGCGATCTCATTGGTGGAAACCGTGCAGGTCAATCTACGAAAAACTATATAATTGCACGAACCCATAAAGCATTGCAGTTACATTGTATTTTGGTCATTCAAATAGTCTTCGTCTTCAAGTTCCTGGCGCTTTTAGAAATGCCCCCTCTCAGAAAAAGGAAGGAAACCAACGAAACTGATACACTTCCGGAAGTATTTAACGATAATTTATCAGATATTCCTAGTGAGATCGAAGATGTGGGTGACTGGACGATTCCGGAGACAATCTGTAGTTATGATGATTTAAATAACATGCAGTTTGCCCAAAAACGTGCAGTCCCTGGCGTATGTCTTAGAGATTTCTATGCAGTACGCAATGTGTTAAGAATAGTATAGGAAGTGTAGAAGCCAAAGAATTTATATGTATGACCCATGGACATAAACTAAAGCAGGAGAATGCAGGTGGGAGGGGGTGTGCAAGGTGGAGGGGAATAAAGGGGGGAAAATAGGACAACTGTAATAGCATAATCAATAAAATATATTTAAAAAAGAAAAAAATAATTGTCAGGAATTTTTAAAATTTAACAAAAATCAAACCATAAATACAAGAATCTCAAAGATCCCCATGTTGGGTAAAGACAAATAGAACCATGGTTGGTCACATTATAGCCAAACTG
>VMDR010007609.1:0-39780 GCA_007922815.1 Macrotus californicus
GCATGGAAAAAGAGTAGCTGTAGAGATTAAAAGTTAAAGTTCCCTTTATTAGTTTAATTATGATAGATTCACTCTAACACAACCCCCCCACCTCTAAGTTGGACTCACAATTTGTAATAGACAAATTCTTCTAATTTGTGTGTTGTATAGGTTTTTTAAACAATTGTTTTTACTCAAGAGAACCAGTCCCTTTTTACTACCAAAAGATTATGATATAGTTCTTTAGATTGATCACTAATACATAATTCTACATAATACAGCCTACATAATTCTTTACACAGTAAAAGTTGGAGGAGAAATTCTTAAATTTTTTTCAAAGGCTTTACTTATTTTTAGAGCGAGAACCATGCATGAGTTGCCGCTTGCACACCCCCAACTGGGAACCTGGCCCGCAACTCAGGCACAACTGGGAATAGAACTTGCAACTTTTCAGTCCACAGGCCAGAGCTCCATCCACTGAGCCATACTAGCCACGGTGAAATTCCTAAATTTTAAATAAAGCCAATAAAACATTATAATATTAAAGAGCTTTAACATTCAGTAAAAGTCTGTAAAATGTTTTACTTACTGCTGGCTGTACTTCCTCCACTCTGACTATCTGAAGAGTTCAGGTCTAGGCCAGCAAACTAGGAAGAGAGAGTTAAATAGTTAGTAGCCAATACAGTGAAAGATTACTAAAATGCATCAGTACTAGTTTGCTTTGCCTAACCTCATGGGGCTGATGTAAAACTCAAGGCGAATGTGAATGTGACCAAGAATGTGCTTAAGGCTAAAATTCCAAACAAATACATTCAAAATGAATTTTCCTTGTAACATTTTCCATAGTAAAAAGCTCAAGAAATTAAAATTATTTTAAAATGTCAAATACACAAAGGATTACACTTTTAGCTCCAATCACATTTGACAAATGTTTCCAATGCCAAGTTTCTACTTGAAATTATTTTAAATCTACAAAGCACACCTGAAAATCTCAGAACAAAATTTTAATTCCTTTTTCCCTAAATATAGCACACAAATATTTTTAATTAGGGTAAGCACGCTTAGGAAAAAATTAATATATCCACCTCTTACTAAGCACTATATTAAGGACAACCCTGTGGAGTACCTATTCATTCGCCCACTTTCACCACTGAGGTAAGTTCAAATGCTAGGCATAAATAGCACAAATGGCATTCAATGCCCTTAAAAGACTACATAACATTTTATACTACCTTTACTGCCCATTTCTACCTATCCCCTTTTATACTAGTAGTTCAAAGCCTCAACATTCTACAAAAAAAGACTGGCTATCTTCATCGCTTTCTGTTGTTATGACTAACCACATAAACAATAGGAGGTTAAAAAAACCGAGACAAAAGAAATATTTTAAAAGCCACAGAAGACCAAGTTACACACTGTTGCCACCTGTCTGCAAAGGTGATGTGCTGCTATACCACAGATCTTCCGTTACTCATGATACTGTCAAGTTGCAAGCATCAATGGAGTCATTAAAAATTGGAAACATGCTGTGTTAAAGAAAACGAGATATGACTTTAGTGCTTTATTTCTATAATCCCATTAGCAAAAACGCTGTCAGGCTTTCTAATACTTATCTCAACAGACTGGTATCTTGAAGAGCACGGAAGAAACTGTTTATGTATGCACTTGATACAAGTTTAATTTTACACTTGGCAACATGAAAAGCCTACTTTAAATGCTACTGTTATGTTTACGCTGTCACAATTTTCTCATTTGTGACTTTGCTTGCTGCTGAACTAAGGATTGCACATTCTTTCAAGTTACATCGATTACAAATTTAAAGTTGATTCCTACCTGGAATCTTAAAATATGGCACCACCTATATGGAAAATGTTAAAGCTGCCCCAACACCAGATTTTTCTCTGCTCCATTCAACATATGATGTGTGAGCAATTTGGAAGATTTAATATAATTGATTAGTTAATGGGGGAAAAATTGCTCCCAAAGAAACATTGTTAAATCCCAAAAAATGTATTACACATGATACTTCCTGTCATTAAGTTTCGTTTCAGGATTACTCCGGAATTCACGGAAGGCAGAAGTTTACTTAACGGCTCCAACCGTCCTATTGAAGAGCTAATCTTAAAGAATAGTGTCCCCATTGCTGAGGAACGCAGACTTCCTGCCACTAAAAGTCGTAACTCTTCGTCTTTTAGCTCACATTCTCCTCTCCTCTACCCCCACATCCTTAGAAAAAAAAGGGGATTGCAGTAAAACGACACTTTATTTGACCTATTTTAAAAATTTACTGCACGGGCAGCAACAAGTGAACAAAACTTTTTATTTTCCTCCAAGCCACATTCGAGATATTTTTTCCTTTGGCCGATTCCAGGATCAAACGCCACTCATTAACATGAGGGCACTCACACAACTCGTGGTCCCCCCGCCCCCCTCAAAAAAACCCCGCGTGGCCATCGGCTATATCGTCATACATTAACTACCTGGAGAAAGTACAGAAAAAAGGGCCGCTCCGGGTACTAAACCTCCATCTCTAGAGCCCAGCGCCACGGCGCCCGCAGCGGCCCATTACTCCCTCCCCCCCCTCCCCGAACCTCCTGCGTCACAAAACTTTCCACTCCGGAAACGCGGCCTCCCGGGCCGCAGCACCGGGCCTGCGGAAACCGGGCTGGATAAAGGCGGCTCGCGGAAGGACGCCGGGGAGGAACAAGATGCCCACTCCATCCTCCTTTCCAGGCCCTCACCGGGCACGAGACCCGCTGGTCCAACCTCTCCCGCTAGCGGGCCGCAGCACCGCCCAGCCACCCAGCACCACACAAAGGAGGACGCCGCCATTACCCCAAGCGCCGGCCGCCCCCCGCGCCGCCCCCTCCCACATTCCAGGGCCGCGTTTCACCTCAGGCGCGCGCCCCCGCGCGCGCCCCAACGCCGCCTGACGAGAATTTGGGCCCCGAGTGAATAGAGGGCTGAAATCCTAGAGGCCAAGAGTCCCCACTCGCGCACCGCGAACCCCCGCCCCCACCGCCACCCCTGGGTCACTAGTGAGTCGAGGTTCGGGAGTGCGCTTCTCCGCGAGAGCGCGCGCACCCCCTCCCCCTCAGCCCGCCTGCGCACGCACACACAAAAGCCGCCATTGTGCTCGTCCTGGGGACAATACCGCGGGCCAAGCCGGGGACTCGGCCCGGGCGGCAGCCACAACCGTCATTCCTGCCACCTCCCTGTTCCTCCATAGCCCCGGGCCCCAGACACTCGCCAGCCCAAGGTCCCCAGGAAACGGGAAAGAAGGGTGCCAGTCACCGCTGCGCCATAAACCAAGTTAGGTCAGGGGAGGGATTCGTACAAGCCAGCAGGTTCCTTGCAGCTCACCTGCTGGTCCAGCCCGAGCGCATTTTCAACCGCCACATGACTCATCCCTGAAGAGTACCGAGAACTCGGAGTCTTCCGCTGCTGAGCGAGGGTTTGATTCACCGCGAAGGTCCTCTCACGGGAGAACTGCGGCTCTGAAGCGAACGGCGCTGCCACGGACCTAATATACTCACTCGAAAGACTGCTACGTCAGCACGTAGTACGTGTGCCCTCCCTCTCACACCCCCAATCCCCCTGCCCCCACCACTTCTGCCTAGCTACTGCGCGCTTGTTCAGTCCTAATCTCGCGGGACTTCCTAGTCAGTCCCGTTCTGACTGGTCGTCCTCCCTTAGATCTCAAAGCACCAAACGCGGCCCTGTTTCGCTTGAGTCTCAACTGCCCTGTTCTCCGCTAATACCCTAACAAGTCTGGGAGTCCACGACACCTCGCGAGAACTCGTCTCCCCGTAAAACATTACCCTAAGTCTGGGAGTTCTCGAGATCTCGCGAGAACTCGTCGTTCCGCTTTTTGCTCCCTCAGAGGTCTTAAAATTTCACTTTGAGGTCTCTTTCACCTCTTTTTCCCTATACTTCTGGTTTTTGCTGTTTCTTTCTTCCTACCGCGCGCCTTCTGTGTTCTTTCTCTCAGTCTCCGGACTTGGAGATGCCGTGAGATTTCTCCAAATTAATCAGCCCTAGCTCTTCCGGGGGCAGGCTCCCCGAAATCCGAGTTTGGCAAAAGGAGGCCCGAAACCGAGAGTCACGTGACCGCTGGTACCGGACGCGGTGGCCATTTTGTGCAGCAGTGAACTGGCTGAAATAGAGTGCTCGGAATGCAGGGGGCAGAAGAGGAAAACGGGGAGAGGAGTGGGAAGAGGGGGGAAGGAGGGAAGAAGGAAGAGAGAGAAGAGGAGGAAAGGAGAGCGGGATGGTGACCGGGTTAGGGGTGCGGGGGAAGAGGAGGGGAGCTGGCAGCGCGCGCTGCTGTCCCACGCTTTGCACGGCGGTTGCCTAGGCAGCGGGGACGCTGCCTGGAAACACCACAGACCCCTCAGTGTCACCCCCCGACTCGAGCGCGCTCCTGTGCGCGCGCTCCCGCCTCCCGCGGTGAGGAAACAATAAAACAATCACGCGCTGAACTTGAGCGGGTGGTTGCGCACCCTCCCGGGACCCCTGCCCTCCGCGGATACAAGTACTGCACTAGGCCCCCATTTTTCTCCCGCGGGGCACCCAGCAGTCTAGGGCCGGTGACTTCCTGCGCGGTGCTACCTCCCCCAAAGCCAAGGGACCCTGGGGATCGAGAACGGTTGCCCTGGGGAGTCAGCGGTGTTTTGCGCTTGGCGCAATCTGGACCTGGCGAAGGAAGTGCTACATACAGCATTATCGGCCTGGGGTCGGGGTAGCCCTTAGGCCACTACGGTGGTTGCGGAATGGGAGGAACTGTGTTTCTGCTGTCGGAGGAGCCCCTTGTGGCCCCTCCTAGCACGCCACCCCTAGTTCCAGCTTTCATGCCACAGGCCTTCATATAGAAGAAAATGTGTTGTGTTCCTGACTTGAAGCGAGCGGCCGCACAAACGTGGTTCTTATAAACGCTTTCCCCCTCTCTTCTGACAAATAATACGCAGGGTTCTCCACCATCCCCCAAAGTGCCTTCTGCTGCCAGAATTAGGATAGCTTGTCATCACATAATTTCCCACATACCACTATCCCGTTCCGATTTTTAAAATTTAAATAATTCTAAAGAAATAGGGAGATAACCCCCGGCAAGTAGCTCAGTTGGGTAGAGCATCCTGTGGATATGTCAAGGTAGTGGGTTCAACCCTGTCAGGGCACATGCAAAAATCAACCGATGAACAGCTGAGGGTTCTAATTGTGTGTTGTTCCTGTGAATGAGCGGAACAACAAATTGATGTTTGTCTCTGTCTCTCTCAACTCGATAAATAAAAATTTAAAAAAAGAGGGAGATAATGTAACACTTGTGTCCTGGGGCAAGTTGCTTAACTAGTTTGGGTCTCAATTTCCTCATTTATAAAAGTATTCGGCTGGACTAAGTAACCCTGTTAAAACCCAACTCCTTTTTATAACAGTATTTCGTAACACCCTAAATAACCATACTGAAATAACAAATCACAGATAATAAAACCTAAACCTAACAACACACAATTTCAAAAAACATGACCTCACTGTAGAATAAAAGCGGAATGGTTATAATAAAACTATTTTAATTTGTGAATGTTGCCATGCAACAACAACTGTTGATAGACATCTGTCCAGTGCACTTATAAACGCAAACTGAAAAAGTGTGTTTTCATAACTCAAGTACCACAAGCAGTATTGCCATTGTTGATTTTATTTTCCAAAAATGGTGAACTCTTGGAATGTTTGAAATAAAACAGTACAATCTTCCTTCAGTTGATACAGTAGTTACATTCCTGGAGAAGTCAGTGTGTATCAGAAGTGGACAAAGATACTTTGTGTGTGTATGTAAAACAGTCTCAGTTCTGAGGAACTACTTTTTGAGTGAGTGTCCAGCACTGTAGACTATCTAGTATGCCTGGCCCCTGCCTACTACATGCCAGTAGCCCTTGCCAGTTATTGTGACAACCAAAAGTAAGACACAGATTGCCACAGTACCTCCTTGAGAACCATGAGGCTGAACGATCATTTAGGTCCCTTTCAACTGAGATTCATGGGTTCTCAGGGAACGTTGGTGACATATTTTTGCTTGGTTTTGCTTCAGCTTCCTTTTCACATAGACCAGGATAAACAGATTCAAAAGCTGTTAGCTCTGACAGTTCAAACAGCACATAGCAACAATGGAATGTACTGACTACCCTAGTTCTGGGCTTTAGTTTACTTTTTAGTAGAACCCGTGTACAGGATACTGCCATGGGACTACCTAAAAGAATTAAATTACACAGCAGTTTCCTATTTTCACGTAACCCCTGCTTATAGGCATAAGGGGTTTTTGTTAATCGATATGTTATCATTGGAATATCAAGTTGGAAAGGAAGCGGGGAAACATACGAAGGTTTATCTTCAAACACATTCTCTCTGAAAAGGAATGTGCACGCTTGAGGTAGCCAAATAAACCAATTTTCACTCCAAAGGATTTTTCCACTAAGCATTCATTTGCATCTTCCCTAGGCAGTCATTTGCAAATTTTATTTAAAGTGACCTAAAAAGGGTTAGGAAAAACTGAAATGTGGGAAACTTGTTGCATGCTACCTTTCTTACATTTCCAGGCATTGTTAAATTGAGCACCCATATTGAAAAAAAAAAACTGTGTGCTATTTGCACCATCCCCACCCCCACCCCCACCCCCACCCCATTCCCCATCCCTGAAAGCAAGCTGAGCAGACAAGAGCCTGGAAACTGCAGATTCTGGACCTGGCAGTTCAGATTCCTGTGTGACTGGGAACAGCTTACTTGACATCTCCATGCCTGTTTCCTTATCTATAATATTAGAATTAAAACAGTTTTTGCCTCAAAAGGTGGTTCGGATTTAAGGGCTCATGCATGAAAGTGCTTTGAGTAAGAGCTTAGTATACCGTGGGTACATATACATATACACTTCTCTCCCCATCATCTCAACTCCCCCAGCAGAGTAGATTGCTCTGGCACTGGGCTCCCACAGCACCCACCGTTCAAGTCTCCACCGTAACACCATGTTATACTGCAGTTGTGTGTGAGCCCACAGAGGAGAGGAAACTTATGCCCCAGGATGGTGCAAGGTGTGGCAAAAGATGCCCAACAGATGTTTGATGATGGGTGAATAATTGCAAATAACCACCTTCTGCAAGCTGTAATGTGGGCATGTTAAGGGGTCTAGATCTATTATTTTGCTTCCACAGGTGACTTTAAGCAAATTTCATCACCACTGTCTGAGACTGAGATAGATTGAAATCACATTATTGTGGTACAAATAAATAATGTGCCTGAGTAACCTAAAACCATGCAGAAAGATAATGAGATGATTTTGCAGCTAGAAGAAAAGCAGTAGTAAAAGGGATTCCAAGGGATAGAAACCTCAGAGCCTTTTTTCAACTTCCTGATAGCCAGTCAGTTTCTCTGCAAGGCCCAGTGGGAAGGCCTCCTGAGTCCAACTAACCCATACTTCCCTTCTTTAGGGTGGATTGGGAATAAAGTTCAAGGAGGGCGGAACTCCCTGTAATCAGAGGTTAATTATAGTTGTGGGAGTAAAAGCAGTTGCCTATTGTGTCTCCTTTCATGTTTGAAAGTGTAATAGCCTTATGGGGCTTTTGTTTGTTTGTTTGGGGCTTCAGATACAGCAGATTCCCTACCAATGCCAGGTAATTTAGAGTAATTAGGAGAATGTTGCTATGACTGCTGATAAAAGTTCTAAAGAGAAAAAAGCAGTGTTAGACTCTAGGATATTGCTGTACACCCTTATTATCCAAGGGTGAGAGCTGGTATATACAAAATCAGGAATGTTTCAGGCAATTACTATACTCCTAAATAGCAGATCTAGCTTGGAATCCACTTTCCTCCCACAAACAATGGCAAGACGAAAATCAAAATTATATCGGAGGGCATCTTCTCTACCACTAACCGTGCTTGAAAATATTTTCAAACAGAAAAATCCAGTGCACTTCTGCCTTCATTCGTGCAAAATGGCTGCATAGTACAAGGAATAAATAATAGGGAAGCCTTGGAGCGAGGTCCGGATGGGGGTGGGGAGGAGTAGTGGGCAGCGAGGCTGCCTTGCCGTGGGAGAGCAGAAAGGAGTCTTGGAAGTATAGCAAAGGGGGTCCACATGCCCTCAAGATTCCATGCTGCATCTTAGGTAACAGGCGCACTGTTAGCAGTTTGTCTCTCAGGTGATGTAGAACGTGAAGCTTGGCCATAAGCTCGCAGATAGACCCGAGTGCAGTCCTGTGTTGGAATTACGTACTCTATGCTTTGTAAGACTAATTCGCTCTTTCCCCGATACCTTCCTACTTAGTGATTATCGGTGTCATTGTGCTACAAAGGTTTTCTAGGTTTAATCATTTTTAAGTTTTTAAACCTTTTCAATGTTTCTTTTCTTTTTTCTTTCTTTTTTTGCACCACCCCACCCCCACCCCACGTTCCTTTGTACGCCGGGCCGAGCTGCAAAAGCTTTTCAATGTTTCAATTTTTATTTTTTAAAGGCATCTTGATATAACTGTCTGTGATGTTGTGATACATGATAAGAAATACACATATTTGGTCTTCCACCCGTTCCCGACACAGAGCTACTAAAACCCTCGGCATTTCCTGTGAAGAGAATGATAAAGGTCTTTTGTTATGTTAATGAAGTGGCTTTTGCAGAGTACTTCAGGATGGGGGCTGGTTGCCAGTGGAGCCAACTGGGTGATTAGCGGGTTGCAATTTTCAGTCCTACCCCACCCCCACCTCCGGGGAGGGAGGGAGGGAGGGAAGAGGGGCTAGAGATTGATTTCAGTCATCAATGGCCAATGAGTTAATCAACCCTATGTAATGAAGCCTCCATAACACCCGAAACCAGTGCTCCTAGACAGGGCATAGAAGCTCCTGCCCTCTCCCCACACCTTGCCCCACGCATTTCTTCCACCTAGCTGTTTCCAAGTTTTATCCTTTTATAATAAACCAGTGATCTACTAAGTAAATGTTTCTCTGAGTTCTGGGAGCTGCTCTAACAAATTAATGTAACCAAAGGTAGTGGTCTTTGGAACCTCCAGTCTACAGCTAATTGGTCAGAAGCATAGGTGATAATCTGGACGTGCTGCTGGTACCTGAAGTAGGGGATGGGGGTAGTCTTGTGGGACTGACCCCTTAACCTGTGGAATCAATACTATCACCAGGTAGTGTGAGAACTAGGTTAAATTGTAGAACATCTAGCTGGTGTCAGAGAATTGCTTGGTGTGGGAAAAAACACACATTGTAATTAGAATCACAATCCTACTGTCTAACCCGAGGTTCTGTAGTAACAAATACAAAATTGTGTATGTTGGTAGAACCCTGGGCCTTCTGCAAATTCTCCCTTCGTGTTGACCATCCTAATGTTATTGTGATGGGATGGAGAGTACGAAGCTAGGAAAATACCTGGGCAAGTGGAATGAGGAAACTAAGACAAGAAAATTAAACAGGGCCAAGCAATTTGGACAACTTACAGCCAGGTGGTGAATCACAAGACCTTATCTTCCTCAACCAAGGACACTGAAGAGCAAATGGTTTATACCTCTCTTCCCTAACCAGAGAATACATAGCTTAAATCTCCCTGGTCTGGGAAAATAGAGAATAGACACCCAATAAATGCCATTTGTGCCAGCCAAACCCAAGGACAGATGAAGTCAGGGGAACAAATAAAAAAATAAAAAAAATAAAAACATTAAAAACCAAACAGACCCAAGATGAAAGTAAAACTGTAACCGAAAGCAGCTCCGGCTGCCCGCTGCTACGAAAGCCAATACTGATAAGCAGGTGCTGATGTCAAGGAAAGTGGCTTATTCTCAGGTGCCAGCCACCAGGAAGATGAGGGACTCACATCTCAAAGCCCCTCTCCTGGAAGATGGGGGACTCCCCTCTCAAAGCCCATCTCCCCCTCTCAGTGGAGGCAGAGGTTTTTGTAAGGAGAGAGAGGGGAACAGAACAAAGAGATCAAGGGAAGAGTTGAAAAGTTCTCTGCATGCCCACCGGCACAGTTCGTGCTGATAAGGACAGTGCTGGTACCCTGTGTGTCATTCTGGTTTAGTCACGCCTGCTTCAGGTCATCTCAGATTCAGGTCATCCTGGCGCCAGCATGGAAGGTCTGCAAATCCCCTGGAGCTGGGCTGCCTGAAGGTCAGAGTCTGTATCTTTTGAAGTTAATTCCTAGGATTCTTACACAAACACGCCATTCATCTACAAGCTACATGTTAGTCAGATTCCGCACTTACACTTACGGAAACAATGTCAAAAGAATGATGGAGTGGGTTTTCAATTTCCCACCATTACAGTTTGCCACTGTTAAAAACCCCCACTGTCAATATTTCTTCCATTTCTATGGAAGTTAGATGGTTGTAGCCGAAACATTTCAGAAGATTAGAAAATTTCAAGATCCAGTGTCATTCATAAGTGAAAAATAAAATTTTACAATTAGCTGAACTATAGAGTCTATTTCCATAATTGTGTTATATGTTTTATTGAAACAAATTTTTTCTCCTAAAAATCACCCTCATTTTTATCAAAGAGCCAAATTAAGACTAATTCATTTACTGCATTAAGTCCAGTTTTAATTTGGCCTGATTATTTGCATGAACACGACAAGAATAGCAATTAATCATATGGGCTTTCCTAAATATACTGTGTTGGAATGTCACAAGGAATTTTTTATATTGAGCTTGAATTAGCCTCTCAGGGCAAAGAAGCCAAGCCACATATTTGCCTTCATGCTTTACCTGCAGTGTCTGTGAGTTTGGGTAAAGTTCTCAAGTTCTACAGGTCCCCGCCATGTCCTGAGGTTCTTTCCTTGCCATCTCTCAGGAAAGCAGCCTTTACTCCTTACCTGGAAAGACTGCCGTGAGCTATGTGAATAAGCAAGGCACCTGGCTATTTCTCCAAGGGGCTTTTATCGGCTCCAAATTTCATCTTTATTCCTTAAAGCTGTTTGCTGACATCTAGAATCTAGGCATGTCTGTTTCAGACATGACATTTCCAGTCAAGGTCTTGGTGAATAAACCCACAATTGGAAACTGGAAGAAATCAGATTCCTATTGGATCCATGCAAATAAACATACTGCCATGAAAATAATAATATTCACTCCTTAAGAGCTTCAAATTCTGGAGGGATAAAGTAGGAGAAAAATATAAATGCTTC
The DNA here is from genome assembly GCA_007922815.1 of Macrotus californicus. NCBI lineage: Eukaryota > Metazoa > Chordata > Mammalia > Chiroptera > Phyllostomidae > Macrotus > Macrotus californicus. The sequence continues at coordinate 11,141 of VMDR010007609.1, forward strand.
AATATTGTTACAATTTACCAAATTGCTCTAAGAAAACAAACAAGTTTTTAAAGATCAGCAATATTTTGAATGAAGTCACAAGAACGATAATTATTTTCAGTTCATTCAGCCCCATAATCAATTCCTATTTGTCCCCATTGTCCACCAGTATCTCTATGAATCCAGTCATTCCCTAGAACCTCACCAATCCCCATCTATTTGAAAGGTATAACCTGAAAATTTATTCGTAGAAACTCATACTTTAGAATAAGTCAGGAGATGTAACATTTTTGCAAATGCATCAGAGGAAAATGACTAAATTACAAAAAAATACTGAAAATAATATCATTATAGATCTGATTACTAGGCGATTAACAATGAAATTTGCTTATTTCTAACAACATTTTGAGATAACAATTAAAATTACAAATGAAAGTCCATCGGAAATCAATTGATTTGTTCCCCACTGTCTAATTGTACCTGGGGTTTCTGTTGGGAAATAGCCATTGGTTCTGGAAAATCGAAGGGAGGCTTTGGCTTTTTCATTTGTCATTAAAATGATCACTTTGCTTTGCCCATCTCTGTGCCTTTCTTTTCCTTTCTTATTTGTTTTTCTCCCATTTCCATTTCCCTTCTTCAGTTTCCTGCCCCAAATGTCCTTTCTTCCTGTAATATGTGTATCTCTTTCCTTTCTCCTTTCTCACCTTTTTTTTCCCACTTCCTCAATTCCTTCTCTTTCTGCTCCTTCTCTCTACATAATCCTTCTTTAATTTGCATAGACCCTCTTTGATTTACAGGAACCCTCTTTGACTGACACAGACCCTCTGCAACTTTCCTAGTCCCCTTTAGTTTGCCCCCTTTTTTAAAAAAAGTATTTTATTGTGCTCGCTTCGGCAGCACATATACTAAAATTGGAACGATACAGAGAAGATTAGCATGGCCCCTGCGCAAGGATGACACGCAAATTCGTGAAGCGTTCCATATTTAAATAAATAAAGAAATAATATTTTATTTATTTTTTGAGAGAGGGGAAAGGAGGGAGAAAGGGAGAGAAACATCATTGTGTGACAGAAACATCAACCCGTTACCTCTCGCACTCCCCCCAACTGGGAGCCTGGCCCTCAACCCAGGCCTGTGCCTTGATTGGGAATCAACCAGCAACTTCTGAGTCTGCAGGCCGGCATTCAAGACATGAAGCCACAACAACCATGGCTACTTTGCCCTTTTAACTCACCGAGAAATAACCAAACCTCTTTCAATTCCATAATTTACACCTTTTATTGACAAAGCTATATCTTTTTTCCAACGTAATTGGAATTTTCAATTTTTGTGACAAGTAAAAGTAAGTAATTAGCATTCTTTAGATCAGCAAATTATGAAAAGATTTTATAACTTTCAGAAAAAGGTTTTTTCACTGGCACATACACTTACATTTTTATTCTTGGTGATTACTGCATTCTTTTTTTTTTTAAGTGAGACTTTTTATTGTTTTTTTTTAATTGAAGGTCCCTTACTGGTCCTGCTTTAATGAGTGGCCATGACCAGGTGGAAAAAGAGAGGAGAACCAGATGGCGTGGGGAGGGGTCATCTCCACGACATTCCATTCCTACACAGAACTAAACAGGCAAGCACAGAGTCACTACTGCAGTTAGAAGCTGGCAGCACGGAGAAAGGGGAGGAACAGGTGGGGAGTTGGGGTGTCATTAAAAAGTACAGGCCCCTCCCAAACTGGGGTGCCTGGAGGGGACTTGGTCTGCTTCAAGCCAAGAGGAATCAGATCAAAAGCAGTTTAGGAAGACCAGAACCGTCAGGGGTGAAGGGAGGGGGAAGGTCCAGGGGTTGGAGGGCTGTTTGGCAACTGGGTAAAGGGTTTGCCCTCCCCCTGCTGGGATCCCCTCAGCCCCTCTGGTCTGGCAGGAAGCGGGAAGCCTGCAACCCCCACAGACAGGTCTCAGGCTGCCAGATGCTCCAGGCAGGGAGCTGGAGAGGTCTCCGAAAGGCTTACCCTCCAGGTTCTCTGCCAGAGTGCAGCAGTCCTTGACCTACTCATGGCAGTTTGCTTGTAATTCATGCTTGATCCCTGTCAGCCTCTTCCTGATGGCATCCTTGGAGCTGGCATAGATCAATTTGCTCTTAAGAGGTGCAGACTCGAGGGCCCAGAACATAAACACCAGGTCTTCCTTCTTGTTCTCCTCGGTCTCCTAGGTTGCATCATACAGGGCATAGTGGCAGTCTTTGTCTGGCAGCATCTTGACAAAGGTAGCGTAGGGGTCGTCTACTGCCTGGCCCACCTCACCTGCCAGGATCTGCTTGCCCTCCTCCAGGATGATGTTCATCTCGTCTTCACTCAGTCAGGAGAGCACCATCTTCTTCCGCTTCTTCACCTCCTCTGGTGTCCAGGGCCCAACCCACTGAAGCAATCAGCAAGGGCGAGTTTTCTTCTTAAAACAATCTTTTTGTGCCACTTCCTTGTTCAAAAACCTTCCATTGCCTTCTAGGTGATTCCTGATTGAGCTCCCATAGAGCTCTCCAATTACATTTTCTCCTGTCCCCACCATTCCCCACCCCTCCTGCCCACCTTGCCCCCTGCCGGGACCCCTAGCAACATCCTGACACTTTTTGCTCCTCTGCTGCATTGCTCTACTCTGAACACACTCAGATTGCCCCACCTCTGTTCCTTTGTTCACAAGGTTCCCTTTACACAAAATGTCCTTCCCCTGTGTGTCTTCCTCTCAAATTCTCACCTGAACCTTCACATGCACACACTCATGCACTCTGTGATGGTTTATTTTAAAGTGTCAACCTGGCTAGGCCGTGCTACCCAGATATTTGGTCAAACCTAGACTAGATGTTGCCGTGAAGGTATTTTTCAGATGAGATTAACATTTCAGTCAGTAGACTGAATAAAGCAGAAGACCATCTATAATGTAGGGAGGTCACATCCAACCAGTTGCAGACCTTATAGGGGTGTCCAAGTTGCAGCCCACGGGACACACGCTGCTCAGGATGGCTATGAATGCAGCCCAACACAAAATCTTAAATCTACTTAAAACATTTTGAGATTTTTTTTGTGATTACGTGTTGCAATGTATTTAATGTGTGGCCTGAAACAACTCTTCTTCTTCCAGTGTGGCCCAGAGATGCTGAAAGGTTGGACACCCCTGCTAAGAGACAAAGACTGGGGTCCCCGGAGGAAGATGGAATTCTGCCAGCAGAAGACCTCTGGACTTAAGCTGTAAAATCAGCTCTTCCCTGTGTCTCTCTAACTTGTCAGCCTATATTGCAGATTTCAGACTTACCAGTACCCACAGTGACATGAGCCAATAGCTTAAAATCAATTCGATAAATAGATACGTTTGTAGATAGATAGGCAGACAGACATCCTATTGGTTGTGTTCCTCTGTCGAACCCTAACTAGCACACAGTTTCTCCCTGCTGGGCTCCTGCAACCCTGTCTCCATTCTCATTGCTAACTCTCTTGTACCATATGCAATCGTGCACAGGTCAGTTTCTTCTGTGGGTACACATCCACTGAGGGCAGAGACATTTTCCTCTCATCTGCACATCTCCATGGAGCCTAGTACCTCTTAAAAGTCCTGCTCTATCCAGAAAAGAGACTCCCCAAAGGAGAGGCAGGAGAACTAGGAACGGAGAGCTTGAACAGTGTCAAAGGAGAGAAAGCTAAGTCCAAAAGAAAACACTTGCCAGGGGTCATGAACTCAGATGCCTGGGGATCAGACAGGTCATGTGGATTAACAAAGGCAACTATGTAGACAAAGGGTGGGATGTGGTGAACTGGAGGGGCAACCCAACTCACTATTTCCCTGCAGGAATACAGAACCAGTAGTGCCAGGTTTTTAAAGAAAGGCTGGGTTTCTGTATTCAATGTCACGATTTTTAACTGTTGGTTGCTCATTCAGATTATTTCAGGTACTATATGAAGGCCTCAGAGCTATGGCTACTGTTCTGCTTGTTAAGCTGGGCTGATGAGTTCACGTTGGGTTTGTTTTTCCTGATTTTCCTGACCTCATAGAAAGGTTATAAATATCCTTTTAAATGTCTTCCAAATTAACTTCAAAAATCGGGAAACCCTTTATGTGAGTTCAATTATGCCAGCAGACCACCCATTTGTGTCCTCTGCTGTCTGTTAGTTTGTTGTTTTGCAAAACTTGCAGATTAAATGAAGGTTTGTGGCTGTACACCTCCACCTGAGTAACAATTAGATTAGTTCAGTGTTACTTTGTGCTGAAAATAGAAAAAGGCAGCACCGCCACTTCTTCCACAAGAATTGTTCTATGAAAGGAAAGGTGTTGCCGCTCACCGACTGCCGCCCACTCTTTTCTCTCTGGAACGTCTTGGAATCTATCATGTGTTACCTTTCACGCAACTTGATGTTGGATATCAGAACATTAATTATTCCGCAAAGCCAAAGTGGGACTTTAAACATATACATGTTCCTCTTTGTGGTGTTGATGAAGTCTGCGTGTGTGTGCAATAGGGCACAATGTGCACTCTGCATCTAACAGAGGCATCTAAATACTGGAGACAGAGCTGTCTTTGGTTCCAAAACTGTTCAACCTCAATTTTGAATAAAGCAATCATGACTCACTTGCAGTGTGAAACTCGTGATTTTTGCCATTCTGGGCCTCCGTTTCCTCATTGATAAAATTAAGATAACGAGAGCCATCCCGTAAGTATCAGGTGTGGGTGATAGGAAATGATTTTGACTGGGTGGAGGAAGAAAACTAGAGAAGGGACAATATCAAATCAAAGTATTATTTTAATAGTTCAAAGGACTTTTTAAAGGATTTTATTTATTTATTTTTACAGAGAGAGGAAGGGAGGGAGAAAGACAGGGAGAAAGAAGCATTGGCTTGCAACCCAGGCATGTGCCCTGACTGGGAATCAAACCCAAGATCCTTTGGTTGGGAGACCGGTGCTCAATCCAGTGAGCCACACCAGCCGGGGCAAAAAGATGTCTATTGAACATCATGCTAAGGCCTGGAGGTGGGAATCCAAATAAACTTAAAACATAGCCTGTGATATCACCAACCCAATAGGAGGCTATAATAGGTGGTAAATGCCAACCAACTAGGCTGTGAGCTCCTCCACCACAGGGTCCTGATCATCTCAGTAAATGCGGAGTGAATGAACGAGTGGTACAAAAGTGCAGGAACTCTTCTAAGGAGGTAGATGCCATGCTGTGCTTGAAAGTTATAGAAGCTTCCTATGTTGGAGCTTGAATCAAACCCGGAGACCTAGAAAGGATTCAGATAATCAGAGGGGAGGTGAAAAGCTGTTTCTGGCTGTGGGGATGAGGGAGAAGATACCTAGTATGTAGAAACTTTGCAGGGGTGGGGAGCATGTAGGGATAGGAATGGCCAAGGAGTCTTTGGGAATGGTGAGTTTGCAAACAATGGCTGGGGTGGACAGGTCATTCAACAAAACCCACAAAGCAGGAATACAGTGGTGAATGAGAATGACGCCAGTCCCTGACATCACATCATGGAGCTGACCATCTGTTGACCGTGGTGTTTAAGTATGTGTTTAGAAAACGAGTGGGAGATGAAGAGATAGGTTGGAAAGGTAGACTGGGGCTGATGGTAGAGAATGAAGCAGTTGGACTTTATTTTGTCAGCACTGGGGAGCGACTAAAGATTCCTAAGCAGCAGAATGACAGGAGGAAATGTTGCATTTGGTATATAAATATGACTTTCTTGCTGTCTAAGCTCAGGCTTCTAGAACAGAATACCATAGGCTGAGTGGCTTATAAACAACAGACATTTTTTTCTCACAGTTCTATAGCCTAGAAGTGCGACATCATGGTACTGGCAGATTCAGTGTCCAGCAAGGGCTCCCTTCCTGGTTCATAGGTGATACCTTCTCGCTGTGTCCTCACAAGGCAGAAGAGGCAAGGCAGCTCTCTGGTGTCTGTTTTATAAGGGATCACCCCCAGGACCTAATCACCTCCCAGAGGTCCCACCTCCTAATGCCATCACATGGGGAGTAGGCTTCAACAGATGGATTTGGGGGTGGGGCACAAACATGTAATCCTATAGCAGCTGTGTACAAGGTGAGTTGGGGCAGAGAGAGGCTGCTGGGCAGCTGGATGTGAAGTGTTCCTGGAGTAAACTGCAGTAAGACTAGGAAGGAAGGGAGATTATTAGGGTTGGGGGGCTACCACCCAGCAGGAAATGACAGGATGAGCTACTGCTTAGACATGATAACAACAAGCATTCTCAGCCTTTGAGCCTCAAGTACTTGTTGTAATGATAATTCGGTCAGTCCTATATAAGCAAGATCAGACCTTATGCTTTTAAAAATTCTTGGAGGAGAACTATGGCCTAAAACTATAATCCTCTCTTCTAATTTACGAATCTCTAGATTCCTCCCAAATATGTCACTGGACATACTTTTCTAGTTACCTGGGTAGGGAACATCATATTCTACTTGGAATATAGGCCATTGCATAATAAATCTCGTCTTGCTTTCCTTAGAGTCATGCAAAAATGAGGCAGCTTGTCATGTGAGTCAAGTCCTTTCAGCTTCTCAGATGAACGCTGCTATATTAGGACGGAGGCTTGTTATACAACAAGACCCAGCTACACCTTTCCTTGATACCCGTGCTTCATAGTGAAGACCACCTGTTGAACTAACAGGTAGCATTTTATTTTGAAAAATGATCATATCCAGGAGTGAGTTCTCTGTTAATCTCACAGGATCACTATTTTGATATTAGCCATTTTGAAGTGTGGAAATATTCTAGAAAATGAACCAGTGGTAATTTTGATAAAAAGAACATATGGATATATTTTTACACAATACACTGTGACCTATATGTAGCTAGAATAATACTAGGATTTCAACTGGTCCATAACTGGCAGTCCCTCAGAAGCTGTGTGAAAGAGACAAGCAAGGAGCAGCCTTCCCCACCTCTCCTGGCTGGAGCAGGTGCTTGGCCTTGGGCTCCCACAGCCTGCTTTACACCCGTACCACACTCTGAGGGAAGACGTGTATGTCCCTGGCCCCACTAGAATGAATACTTGAAGGCAACTGTATTTTATTCCTTTTCAGATCACTAATACCACCTACTAAATCTGGAACATAGTAGGTGCTGGATAAACATCGGCTGGATGGACAGACAGATGGATGAAATATTTGCATGCAATACAGGGTACGGCAGACCAGGAGATCACTATTATTTTTTTAAACTTTAAATGAGACCACATCAAAATATTAAACTTTGCTCTGCCAAAGACCCTGCTAAGAATATGAAAAGAGAGATTAAGGAGTTCAAAATGCCAGTTATAAAAACAGCCACAGGGATGTAAAGTACTGCACAGGGAATATAGTCAATGATATTGTAAAAACTATGTATGGTGCCAGGTGGGTACTACATTTATTGTGGTGATCACTTTGTAAGGTATAGAAATGTCAAATCAGCATGTTATACACCTGAAAGTAATATCATATTGTATGTCAAGTATAATTTAAAAATAAAGTTAAAAAAGATGACAAGGCAAGTTAAAGACTGGGGAAAATATTTGCAAATCACATATTTGACAAAGGACTTATATCTAGACTAAATAAAGAACTCTCAAAACTCAACAGTAATAAACAATCCAATTAAAAAATGGGCAAAAGACATGAACAGATATTTCAATGAAGAGGATATACAGATGGCCAATAAGCACATGAAAAGATGTTCAGCATGATTAGCCATCAGGGAAATGCAGATTACAACCACAGTGACATTATCACCACAGCCTTATCAGAATGGTTAAAATAAAAATAGTGATAATACCAAATGTGGACAATATGCACAGAAACTGGATCGTTCATACCTTGCTGGTGGGAACATAAAATGATGCAGCCACTCTGGAAAACAGTTTGACAGGTCCCTTTAAACTACAAATGGCTCTGGCTGGTGTGGCTCAGTGGATTGAGTGCTGGCCTGTGAACCAAAGGGTTGTTGGTTCAATTCTCAGTCAGGGCACATGCCTGGGTTGCGGGTCAGGTCCCCGGTTGGGGCGTGTGAGAGGCCACTAACTGATGTTTCTCTCATACATGGATGTTTCTCTCCCTCTCTTTCTCCCTCCCTTCCCCTCTCTCTAAAAATAAATAAAATCTGCCCTGGCTGGTGTGGCTCAGTGGATTGAGCGCTGGCCTACGAATCAAGGGGCCGCTGGTTCGATTCCTGGTCTAGGGCACATGCATGGGTTGCAGGCCAGATCTCCAACAGGTGGCACGGGAGAGGGAATCACACATTGATGTTTCTCTCCCTCTCCCTCTCCCTCCCTTCCCCTCTGTCTAAATAAATAAAATCTAAAAAAAAATTTAAAAAAATAAAAATAAATAAAATCTTAAAACTAAAAATCAAGTTAACTATATGACCCAGCACTTGAGCTCATTTATCCCAGACAAATGAAAACTTATTTTCACACAGAAACTTCTGCACAAATATTCATAGCAGTTTATTTGTAATAGCCAAAGACTTAGAGCTACTCAAATATACTTCAGTGGGTGATGGTTAAATTGTGGTACAACCATACCATGGAATACTACTCAACAATAAAAAGAAATGAACTAGCATATTATGGACTCAATATTTGTGTCCCCTCCAAAGCTCATATGTTAAAGCCCTAACCCCCAATGTGATGGTAGTTGGAGGCGGGGCCTTAGGGAGGTGATTAGCTGTAGTCATGAGGGTGGGACCCTCATAATGGCATTAGTGCCCTTATAAGAAAAGGAAGAGCCCTGGCTGGTGTGGCTCAGTGGATTGAGTGTCGGCCTGAGAACCAAAAGGTCCCTGGTTTGATTCCCGGTCAGGGCACATGCCTGGGTTGCAGGCCGGATCCCCGGTTGGGGGCATGGGAAAGGCAACTAATTGATGTACCTCTCATACACTGATGTTTCTCTCCCTCTCTTTCTCCCTCCCTTCCCTTTTCTCTAAAAATAAATAAACAAAATCTTTAAAAAAAAAAAAAAGGAAGAGACACCAGAGCTCCTTGTCTCTCGTTTCCCCTGCCCACTCAAAGCAGGAAAAATGCCCTCACCAAGAACCAATTCTGGTAGAACCTTGATCTTGGACTTCCAGACTCTAGAAGTGTGAGAACTAAATGTCTGTTGTTTAAACCACCTAGCCCTTAGTATTTGGTTATAGGAGCCCGAGCTGACTAAGACATGGTGTTGCACATGACAACATGGACAAAGCGTAAGGGAATTCTGTTGAGGGGGAAAAAAAGCCAATCTCAAAAGGATATGTACCATGTGATTCCATGTATTCAACATTTGTGGAATAACATACTTCTAGAGATGGAGAACGGCATAGTATTGCCAGGGATTAGGGATGGGGGAGGTGAGGGGAGTGGGTGTGGCCATAAAGAGATAACCTGGGGGAGCCTTGTGGTGATGGCAGAGTTCGTTATCTTGAACATGGTGGTTACACAAAGCTATACATGTGATAACTTTGCAGGGAACTGCATACACACAAACCTGCAAATGAGCCCACGTAAAATTGGCAAAATCTGAATAAGGTCTGCACATTGTCCATTTCTTGGTCTTCATTTTGTACTTTAGTTATGCAACTTCCTGTGAATCTATCACTATCCGAAAAGTAAAAGTCTTTAAAAATGAATCCAGTCAGCATTTCTGACTTGCAACTTTGTTTTTCCTTTATGCACACCCTTTCCTTTAAAACGGTTTCTTACATCATGATTTGTGAGAACGTGAGGCGTTAAAATATATCAGAGCCTTCAAATGTGTCTTTAAAGTTATAATCCTTTTGTTTTTGTTTTGTGGTGGTAATAGCAGGAGACTTCTTTCAAAGGCCCAATACTGACTGGCTCCTTCCCCTTTCTTTCTGGTTATTATATATATCGCCTTCCTCCTTGGCAAACTTTTCTGACAAATGTTGAGTGAAGTGTTTTCTGAGGATCCTGGAGGATTAATAGTGTCCAGAAATGCAAAGTAGTCAACAATGTTCATGCTGAACTTTCCTTTTGTCATTGCCCCCAGAGGTTTATTGGACAATTACGCTCTACAATTAACCTAATTTTAATAGCATGCGGGGCTTCTGACTTGGTAATTAACCATCACAAACTGCATGTATTGTTTCTTGACCTCATCCCAAAGACAACCAGAGGGACTATCTTAGCCCCTCTGGGCTGCTAGAACAAAATACCACATGCTGGACGGCTTATGAACAACACACATTTACTTCTCACAGTTCTGGAGGCTCAAAGTCCAAGATCAAGGTGCCAACAGTTTGGTGTCTAGTGAGAGCCCACTTCCTGATCCATAGACAACTGTCTTCTTACTGTGTCCTCACAAGGTGGTGGTTCTAGGAAGCTCTTTGGGGTCCCAAAGTCACCGATCCCATTTGTGACCTGATCACCTGTCAAAGGACCCGTCTCCTAAGACCATCACATTGGGGGTTAGGAGTGCAGCATGAAATTGGGGGTGGGTGACAAATACGCAGTGTATAGCAAGAATGTTTCTCCTATGTCCTCCAGTCTGAGGGGACTCAGCACCAGTTGGTGGGGGAAGCAGAGAGAAAGACAAGTCTCCTTAGGGGAAATGTGTCTCAAGAAAGCCGTGTGAGTTGGGGACTGTGTGGGTGGCTTCAGACCCTTTTTTGTCCTGCTCCTGCCTTCCCTGCCATCACTGTCACCATTACTGCTTCTGAGGGCCCAGCCATTGGTTCTGCAGCCTGGAACTTGCTGGGCAAGGGCTAAAGGGAGGTGAACCCTTTCTGTGCGCTGCTGTCTGCCGGCTCCTCTGGCTGCCGGCTTATGTCCTCACCACGGCCATGCCCTTTGGGAGCTCAAGAGAAACTCGCTGCCACAGCCCGGCTCACGAAGCACCTTCAGTCCATCTCTGTGTGAAGCCCCTTGGCAGTGCTGGCAGTAGGGTTCATGCCACAGAGGGTTTTGAACAAAGACTTCCAAAACAAAAAAGATTTGTTCTATCCCCTGAGATCAAACCGGTACAAGATCCTAAATGGTTGCTGTCGGTATACATTGTGTCCCTGAAGTCAGAAAACATGGATACTTTTTTTTGCTCAAGATGTCCTTGATGACATCCTATATTTCTGCCCGTTTCTAGCCTGATTGAATACCCTGTATAGTTAGCTAGGCTGTAACTCAATTACAGCATGAATGGAGCTGTTTTCAGTCTGGCTATTTTTAGTATCCCTCTGGGTTACCTGACTCCGAGCTACTCAGTTTCAAGACTTCTAAGTCATAGATTCATTCATTAGGCAGACATCTTTGAGTACCATCTGTGCTTCATGACAGCATTCCAGGTAGGAGGAAAGCAATGCCTGCGGGTTCTACCTTGCAGGGGGCTGACCCCCCGGATAAATCGTTTGTGTGGTATCAGCTCCTCTAATATCATCACATGTTTCATTTTGTTTCGTTTTGTTTTGTTTTGTTTTGTTTTGTTTTTTGAGAGTAAGGAATTGGTGAAACTAGGATCTCGGTCAGCTTGACGACTGTGTTGTCCTGACTGACTTAATTTATGTAATTAGTCCATGATGAGTCTACCAGCTGCGTCATAAAAACCAACAACAAGCGAGTGAAAACTCGCCAAGAAAATGACTGCTCTGTTAAAGTCATTTGCACAGCTCAAGGAATTCAGCCAGTGTGCCCAGACGGCCTTTCTTAAATCAATTCCCTGAGTCAGTCTCTGAAGCACACCTACACTGCTCTAGGTCTGCAGAAGGACCCCGTTCTTAGAAAGAGATCCTAGAGAAATGTGTAAAAGATTTAAAGTAATAGTTACATTGTAGAGACAGGAAGTTGTTGTTCCACTCAGTGATGGATCATTGGGCCAGAGTTACTTCCTGGGTTCCACTAAGGCTGCCCCACCAGAATGCTACAAGTATCTCATGCTACCTTTATGCACTTAAGAAAGAAGTTCATGGCCATTATTTCTTCATTTCTTTTCCTTAATTGTAGTCACTAGACTTCTAACCCAGCGAAGGGCCCATGAGTGAGATTTAAGGAGAAATGAATGGAGGTCTAACAGCTGAGCATGCTGGGAGATTCTTTACGTTCCCTTGTGCTAAGCAGGTTGATGGATGGGGTCAACACATCCTCGTGGGAGTACATGGTAGTTTGGAACTGAGATGTTGGTGTGCTTTGCAGGAAAGAGAGTTCTGGGTTTAATCTAGGTCCCAGTCATGTACTACTGGTATGGAAGAGACCCTCCAAAAGTTAGTGACTTAAAACAATCATTTATTTTTCATTACCTGTGGTTCTGGGGGATGATAACAGTCTCAGCTATGCAGTTCTTTGAGGTTCTGAGTTCGGTTGCACTAAGACAGTGGATAACGCTGCACTTATCTGCATCTCCTTCCCTCCCAAGTCTGGCACCTGTGCCGAACGGCTGGAAAGCAGATGTGGGCTTCCTTAGAGCACAGCAGTCTCAGAGTACTTGGGCTTCCCTAAACCAGCATAGCGGCTGGCTTCCCCTAGAGTGTATATTCCAGGAGACGCAAGGAGTAGCTGCAAGACTTCTTAGGACCTAGCCTCAGAAGTCACGCATTGTCATGCCACAACACTCCATTAGCCAAAAGCAAGTCCCGGAAGAAGCTAGAACCCAAGAGCATAAATACCACTCCTATAGGGAGGGGGGCATCTGTGCAGATTGGCTCTGATAGGCTGGCACTACAGAGCAGGCACGCTCTCCATTTCAGACGCTGGTATTAAGGCAAGTCTCATATGTGAATGGCTGGACACGCTTGGTACCTTCCATCCCTTTCCACACACTCCAGGCACTGCCCCCAAGCTCTCAGGCGTTCATGGAGCCATTGTGCAGGCCAAGGGCACCGGCAGACCCAAATTTTCTTTACGTTCATCATTCATTCTCCTCACTGCCATCTGTCACCACGCCGGGCAAAGTAATTCCACCTCAGAAGATCTTTTTTCACTTATGTTCTCTTTCACTTTTTACCTTTACCTCCTACAGCTTCTCTCTACCTAGTGCTTGGTGGCTTCAGGAAAATCATTCCCTCTGTTAGTTCCACGTATGAGCCCAAACCTCACCCAACCACAGCTGGTGTTACAACAGACCAATTTTAGTCCTGTGATTGTATTTAAAAAGAGAGGCAATAAATTGTGAAGTAAAATTCAAGAAAAAGAACCAGTGACTTCAAGTCTTAAACCCTGTGAGAGTTCCCAGAAGTAATTATCAGAATCTTTCCCAAAGTTAATGGCTTCTTCCCTATTTTCTATTAAGTCTGCTTTCTGTAAGCACTAATTCTTCAGATAAATAAAATTGTTTTATTTTCAGTTCTAAAATTACTTTTTTCTTTGTTTTTAAACAATATTATTGTGAAGCAACATTTTGTTTCCTACTAATTTTTAATTATAAGAGATGGGTAGGTTAGTTATAATATGAACTACACAGAATTTTGAGATCTAGCCTAGGAATCTAAAGACCATTTTAAATGTTGCTCTGCTTTTCTCTGGGAAAAAGTATAATAAGCTCCAAACTACAAACTTCAAAACGTCATTTTTGTGGACACACCCCATTTGTATCTGACTCCTGGCCGCTCATTTGCTTCTTTCCATGGAGTTATGTGATGAACTTGGATTTTGCTACATGAAATTAACACACGGAAAAGCAAAGGTGATGAGGGGATGTTAAGGAATGTTCTGTGTTGGTTCAGGACTGAGTGGCTTGTCTCCGTGCCATGCTCTCCCCGTCTGTTGAAACTTTTAGCTTTACTGTAAGCCAGATAAGGGCAGGAATTCACTTTTATGAACACATTTTCATTTCAACAGAAACTGCCTTTTCACATTGCTGGCCTGTTTTGGGACACCACTCTCTGGGCTGGTGATCTCTGGATTCAGTTTCCACATTTATTTGCTTTTCCTCAGCTGCTGGTACCCAAAGGCCGAGAAGACAGTTGTGACAACAGCAGTATCCCCAGCAGGAAGGAGGGACAGTAGTAGACCCAGCCTGGCAGGGACTCTGCCACACTCTTCACTAAAGCCCCAAGGGACAGGACCGAGACCCAAAAACCAAAAGCAAACTCCCTCCATAGCTCCTAGCACATGTCCTTTACACATTAGGCTGACCAACTAAGTGACTTTCAGCACTCCAGCTAGCCAGAACTATGGATTTGCGACAAATGTCATTATTCACTTTACAAAGAGAATTACCCTGGGCAACTCCAGAGAAATTAGAAATAGGATTGTAGTTACACACAACTTCCTGGAATCCCCAACATATCCGTTATGTAAAATAAGAAATGCCTTCATACAGATGTTTGTTAATTATGAATAGTTTTAATTCAGAAATGCTAATTTTACCTAAAATTATCCAGAAAATTGGGGCATGCCAGGAAGGCTTTGGGATGAGCAACAATTCTTAACTTTCACAGGACATAGAAATTCCGACTTACAAGAGGGGTGAGAGGAAGGAGTCTTTTTAAAGAGCCACCAAATATTTACTGGTTGCCACTCAATGTCATTGACTGTAAACTAATCAGTGCCTAGAAATTAAGCTGTCACAATGTCTCAGGTCCCGTAAACAGGCAAATAAAAGCAGAGTTATTTCTGTTGAATAGCATGTGTCAGAAAGTTGCCAAAATGCTGGAGAAAATTCCCGTGCAATACGAACTGTGCAGTTCACACAGCTACAGTGCAGACCGGCTTCCACACGAGACTCTACTAAAACCTGAGATGCAGTATTTCCCCTCCCAAATTACAAATATTCCTCTCCCGCTCCCCTAAAAAGATAGCACCCAAAGGCTATTGATGATAAGAAAATGCAAAGGATTAAGTGTTCTCACAAACTGCTGTGGAAGAATAAATTGCAATTAATCTTTATGGAGAATAATTTGGCAATATCAAAACCCTTAAACAAAAGTTCATTCAAAAATCCCACTTCTGCCCTGGCTGGTATGGCTCAGTGGATTGAGCACTGGCCTGCAAACCACAAGGTCACTGGTTCGATTCCCAGTCAGGGCACATGCCTGGGTTGTGGGCCAGGTCCCCAGGTGGGGGGGCACGTGAGAGGCAACCACACATTAATGTTTCCCTCCCTCTCTTTCTCCCTCCCTTCCGCTCTCTCTAAAAATAAATTTTAAAAAGTCTTAAAAAAAATCCCACTTCTAGAAGAATTGAATTAAAGGAAAATAAAGAAATATTTTTAAAATGCATGTAAGAAATGTTTATCACATTATTTATAAAAGCAACAAAACAAAAGAAAACCAGAAAGCAAAGTAAAATAAATGACACCCAAATGCTTGAATACTATGAAGTCATTAAAAAGTTCTAGAAGGATATTTAATGAGCTAGGAAGATGTCCATGATATCTTAACTAGAAAGAAGCAGGTCACAAGGGAGCATCTTGCCCAGATTTAGAGGGATAATGCGTGCTTGTGCCTGCACAAAGGAAGGGTTGGAAGGATGCACGCCAAAATGCCACAGTTGTTATCTCTGGACACTGGAATCCAGCGCGATTTTAGACTCCTCTTTGTATTCTTACTTTCCAATTTTACATTGAATATGGGGTTCCTTATATAATCAGGAAGAAACATATTCTAACAAAATAGTGGATCTGTAACGCCCTCCTGTTCTCTCTCTTTTTCTGAACCCTTTGAGAATCTGAGTTGTGAATCTTCTCCCCAGAAGTGGGAATACCCATCATCAGATTTTACCAATAATTTCTGGGAATTCCCCACCTAGGTGTTCATAGGTCTTGAGTTAAGAAGGTCCACCCACAGCCAGGTTGGCTTCTACCCCGTGGATTTGGTTGTTCTTTGCAGATTCTCTAATGGTGCCGGTGTCTCCTTGGCCACTCCAAGAGTAGACTGGGCCTGCCCATCAGCCTCCATGGATGCATGGACCCAAGTAAGTGCTTTGAAAGTACCCCAAGTTAATCTCTCAGGACATCAGCTGAGAGTCATGGGTGGGGAAGCTCACAGAGTTCCCGAATCCTCACAGCCAGAGTGTTGAGAACAGAGCCTGCAGGACGCCTTGACCACCCGATGCTCCCAGGGGAAAAGACAGTATGTACTCAGATGACTGCTATTCTAATGCAGCCAGCATGATCCTGAGGCTTTGAAAATTAATAGCAGGCAGTCATCAGTGAGAAAGCAGACTCAATATAGAAGTAAGATGATGAGAGAGGAAAGTAATGACAGGACTGGGAACCTCTTCACCCAGTTACTGTCAGAGACAGGGATCCAGGGACTTGATGGTGGAAATGAGGAGGAACCTAGAGCTTCCAACTACAGTCCCCCTGGATCCAAGATGTTGACCTTGCAGAAAGGCCTCAAATGCAGGCACAGGCTAAGGCTGAGGAAGGCTTGAAAGGCTGATTTGTGAAGACTTGTATCTCTTGCTCATGAATCGAAAGCTTGCTTATCCATGGCCAATGAAAAGTCCACAAATGTTTCTGAACCCAACAAGTGATGAGTTCTGAGTTGACTTGGAGAAAGACAACTAGAGATGAGAGGTCAGAGCAGGCAGTGGGATGGGGAGATGTTTCAGGCGTAGAAGACAGAGGATCTGGGGATGGGTGGGATGGGGTGGGGAGAGGAGGAGGAGGGGCCAGAACCCTTAGGAAAGTCTCTGAGGTGGCTTGCCCGGGACAGTGGATGACTCCACCCACCGAGGTCACAAATAGTACCATACATGAGACAGAGCTGCACGGGAGTACTTAATGACCACTGCGGACGTGTTAACCTGAGGAGCCCACAGGCATCCAAGTGGAAACGTCCAGCGGGCTAAAGCTGGAAACAGGGATAGGGAGCTACTGACGAAGCCAGATGACGTGGCCGCTAAAACCAACACAGTACCAGGCTGCATTTCCAGCTGCGGAGCACTGAGGCAGAGGCAACCCCCAATTGCTACCAGTCAGGTCTTAGCTGCAGTGCACCTCACTTGTGTCACCAGCAGTGAGGGGTGGGCATAGTTTCAGACTGACATTGGTAGCCCAGCTCAGAACAGGGTCTGGGACAGGGGGTGGAGGGGCAACTTGGACACCTGGGCAGGAGGAGAACTGGAAATACATTATCTATGCTAAAAGAAAAAACTAGATGTCACTGTTTTCAGGAAAAGGAACTCTGAGTTCCTGTTTCTGGTTAGTGTGTAACAGGATATGAAAATGGGAGCTTCTACAGAGACACCAAATGACAGTAAATGTGAACTTTCAGAGGTGCCAAATTGGCATGTCACCATATACAGATTTACAAAAGTAGTGGCTTCTGGACCTGGTCAGTGACTCTGGGGCTTAAGAATAGGAAAGCTCCAAAAGTGGGAAGGGAAAAATAGATGAGCTTTGGAGTGGAGGGGGTGGCAGTTTCAGTGTCTAAGATGCCACCAACTCCCTAAAATTGAGAGGTTCTATGAAGAAGGATGTATGTGGGGAGGTGATTCAACCAAAAGCCTAATGAGGGGGCTCTCTGAGCCTGTATCCTTGCTGCCCCCCAGAAGCAGAGCCTGAGAATAGGACTTTCTTGTGCAGTTTACTTTGTGGAATGATCCCAAAGAACAGGAGTGAGGGACAGGAAAGAATAAAGTAGGAAAGGAATGAACACTAATAAGAGCTTATTATTATTGTAGGTAACTAGGGCCTGGTGTCACAGGGGACTTTCTGAGGAGCTACATAAAAGGTGCCTCAGAATTGTTTGCCTGAGGAATGAAAGAAGATTGCATTTATATGCAGTCTCCAAACCCAAATGTGATAAAGGTTGCCCTCAGGGTGTTTGCATACCACGCATCAGAATGCCATAGTGGGTTTCCCCAGCCCCCACCAAGCCACAAAGATGACCAGGGCAGAGGGACCTGCTGCTGCCAGGGTCCACGGGGACACATCAGCTCTCCACCTGAGAAAGCTGAAGCAGACTATGGTCTGGAGTTTGCGCCCTCCTGGGACTTCTAAAAGGCAAATAATAGCCAGGTCATGAACATAGTGACCAAGACAGGGAACACTGTCACACTTGAGTTGGGAAAAAGGTTGTCTGGGTGTTTCCTTGACCCCCAAAGGAGACAGCCTCCGTCGGGTTGTCTTAGAGACTTCCCTAGAGGACGTCAAAGGTGGTGGGTGGGGTAGGGTGAGGAGCCACACGAAAGCTGGAGGGTACTGCCCAATGGCCAGGGCTGGGGAAGGTCATGCCCATGCCCCCAGCAGTGAGAATCTTTGAAGAAACTCCCAGGGGAGAGAGAATCATTTTTATACACCTGCCGGGAACAGAGACAGAATCAGGTCAAGAGAGACACCACTCCTCCCTGTACTGCACACCCCACCCATAGCTAGAGGTGGGGGAGGGAAAAGGAAGTGGAGAAATAGACCGGAAGCCAGCCATACCTATTTACTGCTGGAGGATTCCTACCAGAAGCAAGAGTGAGCTGGGGGATGGGAGATATTATGAAGATGTTTTTTGGACCAGATATTCTAATTATGGAAGAGAGGCTGCATTTGTGACCAGAAAGTTGTATATTACCTAAGAGTGAGCTGAAAGTCATGGGACCCATGGGAGTATTTACCCAGTAATGGAGTTAATTTATCAAGTGTGCTAGTCAGAGTTCTGCAGAGAAACAGAACAAAGATGACATGTGTATATGTACAGAAAGAGATTAATTATAAGCATTTGTTTCATGCAATTCTGGATGCTGATAAGTACCAAGATCTTCAATCAGCAAGCCGCAGACTCAGAGAGCCAATGGTATAGTCCCCATTCAGCTGACAGCAGTCTGCAGACTCAGGAAGAGCCAATGTCCCAAGGCAGGAAAAAAACAATGTCCTAGTTCAAAGTCAGTCAGGTAGGAGGGGCTCCCTCTTACTCAGCCTTTCTGTTCTACTTGGGCACTCACCTGATTAGATGAGGCCCACCCACCTTGGGGAAATCTACTTCACTCAGTCTACCAGTTCAAGTATTAATCTCATCCCAAAACATTCACAGACAGCCAGAATGGTGTTTGACCACATATCTGGGTACCTGTGGCCCAGTCAAGTTGACACAAAGTAAACCATCACTTCCAGGCAATATCTACTGAATGGATTTTATTTTTGAAAACATATTGTATTAATTATGCTATTACAGTTGTCCCAATTTCCTCCCTTTGTCCCCCTTCACCTGGTATCCTTCTTCTCTCCAGCAATCTTCCTTCCTTAGTTCATGTCCATGGGTTGTGCGTGTAAGTTCTTTGGCTTCTTCATTTCCTATACTATTTGTAACCTCCTCCTGTCTATTTTGTACCTACCATTTATGCTTCTTATTCCCTGTACCTTTTCCCCCATTCTCCCCACTCCTCCTCCCAGCTGACAACCCTCCAAATGATCTCCATAACTATGATCTTTTTCCTGTCCTGGTTGCTTGCTTAGATTTTTTTTTTTTAATTCTTTTGTTGATAGTTGTGAATTTTTTGCCTTTTTAATGATCATGGTTTTGGTCTTCTTTTTCTTAGATAAGTCCCTTTAACATTTCATATAATAAGGGTTTGGTGATGATGAACTCCTTTAACTTGACCTTATCTGGGAAGCACTTCATCTGCCCTTCCATTCTAAATGATAGCTTTGCTGGATAGAGTAATTTTGGATGTAGGTCCTTGCCTTTCATGACTTGGAATGCTTCTTGCCAGCCCCTTCTCGCCTGCAAGGTTTCTTTGGAGAAATCACCTGACAGTCTGATGGGCACTCCTTTGTAGGTTACTGTCTCCTTTTCTCTTGCTGCTTTTAAGATTCTCTCTTTATCTTTCATCTTGGGTAACGTAATTATGATGTGCCTTGGTGTGTCCCTCCTTGGATCCAACTTCTTTGGGACTCTCTGAGCTTCCTGGACTTCTATGTCTATTTCCTTCACCAAATTAGGAAAGTTTATGTTCATTATTTTTTCAAATAAGTTTTCGACTTCTTGTTCTTCCTCTTTTCCTTCTGGCATTCCTATAATTCGGGTGTTGGCACATTTGGAGATGTCCCAGAGGTTCCTAAGCCTCTCCTCATTTTTTTTTGAATTCTTGTTTCTTCATTCTGTTCTGGTTGAATGTTTATCTCTTCCTTATGTTCCAAATCATTGATTTGAATCCAGGCTTCCTTCCTTTCACTGTTGATGCATTGTGGTTTTTTTCCTTTATTTTACTTAGTGTAACCTTCATTTCTTCCTTTTGTTTTTTTAAAATGGTTTTATTTATTTATTTATTTTGAGAGAGAGGAGAAGGGAGGGAGAGAAATATGAATATGTGGTTGCTTCTCACACACCCCATACTGGGGACCTGGCCCACAACCCAGGTGTGTGCCCTGACTGGGTGGGAATTCATCCAGAGATCCTTGGGTTGGCAGACCAGCAGTCAATCCACTGAGCCACACCAGCCAGGGCTCTTCCATTATGTTTTTGCCATACTCAATGAGTTCTCTGAGTATCCTGGTCACCAGTGTTTTGAACTTTGCATCTGATAGGTTGGTTATCTCCTTTTTGTTTAGTTCTTTTTCTGGGATTTTGTTCTGTTCTTTCATTTGGGCCATATTTCTTTATCTCCTCAATTTGGCAGCCTCCTTGTGTTTGTTTCCGTATTAGATTGAGCTGCTTTGACTCCCTGTCATAGTAGCATGGCCTATGTAGGAAATGCATCTGTAAATTGTATGGGGTGGAACCTTAGGTAATTGCCAGGGTGGGGCAACCCACTTCACCGCTTTATGGCTCTGTGTGTGGGTAGGGGGAGAGGACTCAGGGAGGGGACGATGCCACTGCCTGGCTTCTGGAGGTTTGTCCACACTCCCTCCGTTTCCAGTCACTTCACCCACTTCCCATATGCAACTGGCACGCTTCCAGCTGCTGTCCTAGTGGTGAAACCCAGAGTAGGTGGGTTTGCCTATGTTTTAAGTCCATGAGGGCCCCTTAAGTCGTGAAAATCTGGCAGTGTCTTCCACCACCCCAACCCCCACTGGTTATTACAGTCAGAAGTAACAGGGATTTATCTCCCTAGTGCTGGAATCTTTGGCTGCATGGTCTGGTCTGAGACTGGGCTCACTGGCTCACAAGGTGTCTCCCTGATTTTTATTCACCACATGTGAACATGAGGCTGCCAGTCCTGCCAGCCAGAGCTGCCTTGCTGACTCTGTCCCAGTTTGCTACTGCCACACCAAATCTTGTCTACCCCAACTCCCCAGTCCCAGCCCTCCTACCTGTCTGTATGAATATAGCTTCTTTTTTTAAAAATTTACTTATTTATCTTTTTTTTGGAGAAGAGAAGGGAGGGAGAAAGAGAGGGAGAGAAATATCAATGTATGGTTGCCTCTCACGTGCCCCCAACTGGGGACCTGGCCCATAATCCAGGCATGTGCCCTGACTGGGAATTGAACCGGCAACCCTTTGGTTTGCAGGCCGGTACTCAATCCACTGAGTGACACCCACCATGTCAAGTCACTATACACTCTTAAAGTCATGTACAACTTTTACTCAGGGTGGCAGCACAGCTATTAAATTGTCATTGTTATGCAAAGTATTTTAAATGCCTTATCATCCACTCCCCCTTCCCCCAATCAAATTTTGTGGGCAATATGCTCTGCTATTTTGGGGGATCCAAAATAGCGCTCTGCACCCCATTACAACTCTATCTATCCAGTATCCCCCTGAGCTCCATCCAGCCTGTGCCTCTGGGGCATCTCACTTGTATTCTGTGTGGCAGTGAGTGTGTTTGCTGTACGATGTGCCCAGCTTGCCCACCAGCTGCTAGAACTGAGGAGCTGCTGTGGGTAAGCAGCCACCACATGATGCAGGAGAACTTAGATCTCCTGCCATGACCTGCTGAGTAGCCCCAGCTCTGGGCCATTGACCTCTGACAGCTGATGCCTCACCCAAACCCCATGGCCACTGGGGCCCTGCCACCAAGTCTGCACTGTGACTAGGCCAGGATTCCTAGAGTCAGCCCATGAAGACTCAGTGGCCATTCCTGGACCTGGGTGGGAATTTTAACCCCAACACCCTTTGGCCACCCAGCCCATTGCACTGAAACGAGACTTTATCCTGAAGTTATTAAAAAGAACAGAGATGCTCCATCAGGATGCATGCAGTGGGAGAGGGACTCGGCCAGGGAATCTGTGCTTCTTTCCCACGCAGGATGCAGTGGTGGGGGACAGGGTTCTAGGGTGTGTCTGCCCATCTATCTATGGGCCTGTGTGTGTGTGTGTGTGTCTGAGGGAGGCAAAAATATACAGAGGGGTCTGTGGGTCTGTGTTCACCCGAGTGCTGAAAGGTAGGATGGGGTTCATGGGACTCACAGCTAGGTACCAGAATTGGGAGATTTTCCTTTTGCAGAATAACCTCCAAGCCAACAAAAATCAAGCAGGAAAGGCTGAGGCCCTCCTGCAGGGAAGGATGATTCAAGCTTTTTCCTTACCCTCCCACCCTGCCCAATCCTCCTTTTCCGTCCAAATAAAGAGACCTCTCCTCAAAAAAAAAAAAAAAGAATACATTCTTGCCCTGGCTAGTGAGGCTCAGTGGATTGAGCACTGGCCTATGAACCAAGGGGTCACCATTTCGATTCCCAGTTAGGACACATGCCTGGGTTGTGGGCCAGGTCCCCAGCTGGGGACATGTGAAAGGCAAACACACATTGATGTTTCTCTCCCTCTCTTTCTCCCTCCCTTTTCCTCTTTCTAAACATAAATAAATAAAATCGTTTTTAAAAAAGAATACATTTTTGTGGAAACAACCCAAATTTCCATTGATGGATGAATAAATAGATATGTGGTATACCCATGCAATTGAATATCACTCAGCCTTGATTGAAATTCTGACACATGCTACAACATGGATGAAACTTGAAGACATTCTACTCAGTGAAATAAACCAGACATAAAAGGACAAATATTGTATAATTCCACTTATATGAGGTCCCTAGAGTAGTCAGTGTCATAGAGACCAAAAGTAGAACAGTAGTTGCTAGGAGCTAGGGGGAGGGACACAGGGAGAGTTAGTATTAAAGACAGTTAGTGTTTAAGGGGTAGAGCTTCAGTTTGGGAAGATAAAAAAGTTCTAGAGATAGATGGTGGTGATGGTTGCACAATGTGGATTTACTTAAACTACGTGCTTAAAAGTGGTTTAAATAGTAAATTTTAATTTTTAATTTTATAAAATTTAAAATTTTTAATTTTTATATTTTATACAATGTTATTTAAAATTTTAAGTTATATACATGGTTTGTCCAGAAAGAATCCAGCCATTATGAATATAACGAGAACAGTTTGCATGACATCGATGTGACCTGGCAGCCAAGGAGAGTGGACTGGAATGCACATGCGTGAACAATGACGACTTCACCATGCTAGTCCGTGGGGGCGGTAGATGCTGTTGAGTGAGCATGTGTGCTGTGTGCCCATTGCATTCAAAATGACTGAGCGAATAGAGCAATGAATCTGTATCCAATTTTGCTTTAAGCTTCAGTATTCCTCTGCAGAAACTATTCAGATGACTCAGAAGGCTGCAGCTATGGGCAACTGGTGATTGGCAGCTTCACCATGACAAAGGCACCCACTCACGCATTGTGTCTTGTGCAAAGTTTTGTGGCAAAATGTCAAATCATCCAGGTGACTCAGCCCCCCTACAGCCCAAACTCGGCACCCTGTGACTTCTGGCTTTTCCCAAAAGTAAAATCACCTTTGAAAGGGAAGAGATTCCAGACTGTTGATGAGATTCAGGAACATATGACAAGGCAGTTGATGGTGATAAGGAGAACTATGTGAGGTCCCAAGGTGCCTACTTTGAAAGGGACTGAGGCGTCATTGTCCTATGTACAGTGTTTCTTGTGTCATGTATCTTCTTTAATAAATGCTTCTATTTTTCTTATTTTTAAAAGATTTTATTTATTTATTTTTAGAGAGAGGGGAAAGGAGGGAGAAAGAGAGGGGGAGAAACATCAATGTGTGGTTGCTTCTCATGTGCCGCCAACAGGGGACCTGGCCTGCAACCCCGGCATGTGTCCTGGGAATCGAACCTGCAACCCTTTCATTCTCAGTCCACTGAGCCACACCAGCCAGGGCAAATGCTCCTATTTTGTATAGCACATGGCTGGATATGCTCTGGACAGACATCGTATATTTACCATAATAAATGCAGAATATAGACTGGAGTGAGCAGGGGTTATTTCTGGAAGGTGGAAGCGCAGAGATTATTGTGTACTGCACATTTTCACTCTGTTTGACTGTCTTCCAAGAAGCATGTAATTTTGTAATCACAAGATAATTAAAGATGAAAAACTCCAACAGAGCAGGATGTAACACGATGGATTACCAGGAAAAGTGCCTGAGTAATGGTTGAAAGTCACCTGGCAGGGGGTGGGGAAGCGGGGGTGGAGGGGGGGGGTGTCCTTCTTTAGAGGAAGGGAGGTCTGCTTTTGCTTAAATCTTCAGAATGACTGCGAAGGTGGGGAGCAGACAAAGTTTAGGGGTCCAGAGGGGTCTGACTCCCAGGAACTTCTGACAACTCTCCTCCTTGAGTAGAGAGGACTTAGAAGCTAGAAGTCAGAGAGCAAATGTTCTCCCCAACCTAGGACCTGGCCAGGCATCTGAGGTGGCCAAGTGCATAGCAGCTGAGACACACACAAGGAGAGGGCCCTGAGTCACAGGCATCTGGCTAGAGGACACAGGCCAGGCCTCAGGAGCTGCACCCCAGCCTTGCCCCTCTGGAGACAGGCCCATCTAGAGATTTCGTAAGGCCAGCCTGCCTTGTGGGAGAAGGCAGTGAGGTCCAGGGGACTGGGAGGGAACTGGCATTAAAAATGGTTGTTCCTCCACTTTGCTCCCAGGTTGCTAGGGTACACTCTACAAACACACTGACTGGCTTCATTACAGATTAATGAACTCCAGCTTTATGTCTGAACAATCCTTGGACTTGAACCAGACAGCTCCCTGCTCCTCCTAACAACAGGTTCAAAGCCTTGTGTTTCTGCCCCAGCCCTAGGCTCCCACAGCTCAGCCAGGGCAGATGACAGGCCCTCCTTCTCCAGTGAGGCCTGGTGAACTCTCAGCTCCTGTGTCTCCGTCTGTCTGTTATAGTGATTTTCAGCCTTTCTTATCTCATGGCGCATATAAACTAATTATTAAAATTCTGCAGCACACCAAAAAATATAATTTTTGCCAATCTGACAAAAATAGATATAATTTTGATTGATTTACAAACAATAATAGTAATTACCTATTCTTTTTGCTCCAAGGTGACTGTTTATTTATGTATTTATATTTTTAAAAGATTTTATTCATTTATTCTTAGAGAAAGGGGAAGAGAGTAAGAAAGAGAGAGAGAAAAATCAATCAGCCACCTCTGGCACGCCCCCAATCAGGGACCTAGTCTGCAACCCAGGCATGTGCCCTGACCTGGAATCTAACCAGGGACCCTTCAGTTTGCAGGATGACACCCAACCCACTGAGCCACACCAGTCACGGCCAAAGTGTCTTATTAAAAATGAAGTGCTTATAAGGATATAAGCATTTCTGGTACGAAGAATTAACCAATCAGACCCAGCCTCATTATGCCTCATGATCACTAAGATGAAACTCTCTGATATGACCTACATATCTTGGTTCAAGATAGGGCATTCACACCTGATGTCTATTGTGTTGGCTGTTGTCATTTTTTATTTCATGATCTACGGGAAAAGAGGTCAGTGCCCCTGATTAAACAGTCAGGTATTGAATGCTTTAAAACTTCTTGTGGCACACTAGTTGAAAATCGCTGGCCTATTAGGTCCTGCCTGATTCAGAACTGCCTGGGTGTGCCCTTGAAGCCATCTCTGAGGTCTTTCATGACGTCTCTAGTCTCCCTTACGTTTTCTCTCTCTTGCACCAGACTTCATCCTCACAGGCTGTACACGTGATCCGTATTTTTGCTGTCCTTGAAAAAAGTAAAATGTAAATTGTGGCCTGAGTGCAGTCTCTGTCCAAGGCCACACCACATCTCTCTTCTCTCCTTCCTACCCCCAAACCAATGCAAGCCGTTGCATAGCTCTGATGCAAGTGTCCCAGACCCCTCCCATGCAGTCTGCACTTCCGTAAAAACCGATTTTATTAAAAAATACTTTACATGCAATCAAATGAACCAATTTTAACTGTATACTATGATAAGTTTTTAAAATTTATTTATTTTTTATTTAAAAGATTTTATTTATTTATTTATTTATTTTTAGACAAGGGGAAGGGTAGGAGAAAGAGAGGGGGAGAAACATCAATGTGTGGTTGCCTCTCAGGCACCCCTTATTGGGGACCTGGCCCACAACCCAGGTCTGTGCCCCGACTGGGAGTAGAACCGGTGACCCTTTGGTTCACAGGCTGGTGCTCAATCCACTGAGCCACACCAGCCAGGGCTAAATTTATTTTTAATTATAGTTGATATACAATATTACGTTAGTTTCAGGTGTATAACATAGTAATTAGACATGTACATATCATACAAAGTGATCACAACAAGTCTAGTACCCATCTGGCACCAACATAGTTATTACAATATTACTGACTCTATTCCCTATGCTGTACTTTACATCCCCGTGACGAATTTTATACCTGGCAGTTTTTACTTCTTAATCCCCTTGGCCTTTTTTACCCATTTTCCCTCCCCCTTCCCATCTGGTAACCATCAGTTTGTTCTCTGTATCACTGAGTTTATTTCTGGGTTGTTTTTTTTTTTTAGTTTGTTTATTTTGTTTTTTATTGGGTTGGCCCAAAAGTCCATTTAGTCTTTTCTGTAAAATAAAAGACACATTTTTCATTTTCACCAATAACTTCATTGATTTGGATATTTTGAGTATGTCGGCTGTCTCCCACTATTGGCTTCTAGTGGGTAGAGGCCAGGGATGCTGCTAAACATCTTCCAATGCATAAGACAGCCCCACAGCAAAGAATTATTTAGCCAAAATGTCAGTAGTACCAAGAAACTTCACAAACCACTTTTGACACATTCAATCAGTCACAGCACCTTCTCCATATACTGGACAAATCTTTTTTTGCATTTCAGTTACATTTTTACCTTTCTTGAAACAATAAAGCATAATACACTGAAAATGTTGCATATCTTTTTCCATCTTCAAGATTAAAATGGCTGCACAAAAATTCACCAATTTTGATGTTTTTTTAAAAATGCATGCTGATATGACAGCTGTCTACAATCTAACAAAATTGTTTCAAATGAAATTAAAGATAACTAAGCACTACTAGAGACATCGTACAGAAAAAACTAAACAAATTTTTGGTTGACCCAATAGACTCTACATGTAAGTGAAATTATATGGTATTTGTCTTTCTCCGACTTATTTCACTTAGCATAATACGTGCTAGGTCCATCTGTGTCATAGCAAATGATGAGATTTCATTGTTTGTTATGGCCAAGTAATATTCCATTGTATATTGTGTGTATGTGTATATCACATCTTTATTTTTTTATTTAAAGATTTTATTTATTTATTTTTGGAGAGGGGAAGGGAGGGAGAAAGAGAGTGAGAGCGACATCAATGTGTGGTTGCTTTTCATGCGCCCCCTACTGGGGACCTGGCCTGCAACCCAGGCATGTGCCCTGACTGGAAATCGAACCGGCGACCCTTTGGTTTGTAGGCCTGCACTCAATCCACTGAGCCACACCAGCCAGGACTACATCTCTCTTTTTTTTTTCAAGGTTCTATTTATTTTTAGAGAGAGAAGGGGAGGGGGAGAAGAAAAGAAATATCATTATGAGACAGAAATGTTAGTTGCCTCCTATATATGCCCCAACTCAGGATTGAACCTATAACCTAGGTATATGCCCTGTCCGAGAATTGTACCTCCAACCTTTTGGTGTATGGGGGGGATGCTCCAGCTAACTGAGCCGTCCAGCCAGGGTCTCTTGGCATGTTTTACAAAATATTTTATTTATTTATTTTTAGAGAGAGGGGAAGGGAGGAAGAAAGAGAGGGAGAGAAATATCAATGTGAGAGAAAAACATCGATTGGTGCCTCTCTCACATGTCTCGACCAGGACCGAACAGGCAACTTAGGCACGTGCCCTGACCGGGAATCAAACTGGCAACCTTTCACTCTGCGGGACGATACCCAACAAACTTTGCCACACTGGTCAGGGCTCAGCATATTTTTTTTGAGATTCATCCATGCTGTTGCATGTGTCAATTAATTCATTCCCTTTCATTAATGAGTAGTATTCCATTGTGTGGATAAACCATAATTTGTTTATCCATTTACTTATTGATGGGTATTTGTGCTATGTCCAATTTTTTAAGCTATTATGAATAAAGCTTTCATGAATATTTGTATACAAGTCTTCACGTGGACATCTATTTTCATGTCTCTTGGGTAAATACCTAAGAGTAAAATGGCTGAATCATATGGTAATTCTATGTTGAAACTGATAAGGAAATGCCAAACCATTTTCCAGAGTTGCTGTGTAATATCTGACATTCCCACCAGCAGTGTGTGAGACTTCCAGTTGCTCCACATCCTTGTTAGCACTTGGTATTGTCCCTCTTTTTAATTTTAGGCATTCTAATTGGTAGGTAGTAGCACTGTTTTGTTTTGAATTTTTTATCATGATATATTAAGAGAGAATAATATAACAAAGACCTATGCTATATGGGTCTTTGTCAGATGTTAACATTTCACCATAACTGTTTCAGATCTCATTTCTTTTTATGCTGAGAGTCCATTGTGAATTCCACATGCTGCACAATC
>VMDR010007610.1:0-15852 GCA_007922815.1 Macrotus californicus
AAGGAAACATTTGCATTCTGTTGACTCAGCACTAGCAGGAAAATCCCAAACAAGCTTGATTTGCTTTTCAGGGTTAAAGATGCCTGAATAGTGGACACCTGATAAGGGATGAAAGGCATTTATAGTGGGGTCATGAAAGAGAAACTGCTGTGTGGGATTCACATGACTGATTATAAGGACTATTTGAGGTGGTGCAAAAGATGACGCCTTGGGAAGAAGGAGCCCTGTGATTTAGGAGTAAGAGCTAAGCATGGGACCAGTAGACATAGTCAGATATGTTCCCTGGATGTGAGAAAATCAGGTGTCTAAATTCCAGGGGAAAGAACATGTAAGAGGCTAAGGTCATCTTGGCTGATGGGAAACCTGGGCTTGGGACAGTCAGCACAGAGGACAGGACAGTCCAGGAAGGGCAAGGCTAAGAGCAGGTGTGAAGCGGTGAGATGGGGAGAAGGACCCAGTCAACTCCATGGGTAGGGAAACCACCAGAGTGGGCTTCTAGCACCTACTGGTCACCTTAAAGTACAGCCACAGAGAACAGGCATTGGTTTGGATCAATGCTCCTCATGAGGAAATAGAATTTGAATGGGGTTCAAGGCTGATAACACATAAGAATTATTAAATGGAGAGATTTGTAAAAATGCATGCAGAGCCTCTGATTCCTACCTGTTGGGGGAGGTCATAGAGATGATGTGACCTCAGCTGACCCTTGTACTGGACTGGGGATATTAGTGGCTCCTCATTTCCTCCCATCCTTGGAATGTACATTCTGTCCACCATTCTCATAGCCGGAGCCATTTCATGGATGCATCCTTGAGAGAGCAAAGTGTTGTTGAGGCCATCTGGATGGTACATGTGACTAAACCCCTCCAGGACTTCTATAAAAACTCTTAAGATTCTGGTGGGCAGTGTGGAGATGTACTTGACTTGCAGCCACTGAAGTTAAGCCTCGTAGGTAAGTCTGTTACTGCACGGACCTGTGGTTGGGGGGCCAAGACACTGTTATCAAAACAAGCCCCCTCCCCTGAGGTCCCTCTGTCCTAGGTTTGTCTTTGTCTGCCTCCAGGTGTTAGGAATTATGGCTCTCATGCCAGAGTTTGGTGAGAAGGAAAGGAACTATTTATTCAAAAGTTATACAGATTTAGAGTAATGGCAAAATGTCGCCATTAAAAATCCCAAAGTCCCTTTGAAACACCCACCAACACATACAGTCCTGCCTTCTTGCCTTTGCCCAGTTAGGCCAGTCAAGCCAGTCAGGTGTACTGTATCTCAGGAAAAGACAGAGAAATGCGTAGCTCGGCCAGTGCCCAGTTCTTCCCAGTCATCCATGCTCAGCTGGGCAGGCCTCTGGCTCCTAGCACCATCAGCTGCATCATCGCCAGACCTCCAGTTCTTAATCCAAAACCACGTGGCACCTTATCATGGCCCACCAGGGAGAGTCCTTTCACCCCTTTCCTTCCTGCATGGTCTCGTAGTGTCCTCCCTGTCTAGTCCTGCGTTATTTCTCCTGCATTCTCTCAGACCTCTGAGAGAGCTCTGCATGGCTGCTACATCTTGCTTTCCTTCTTCCTAAGCCACGTGGTCAAGGGAGCCCCCTCTCCACTCCCAAAACTGCGTGGTTCAGCTCCCAGCATGGCTACGCACCTGGGTTTAAATCCTGGTGCAATCTTCCTCTGTAACCCCATTTCCAACTCCTCCCACAATTGGCTACACCTGCCAGCGCGCCCACATTTTCAGCCTTTCTTGACTGCCATAGTTAGTCAGGGCGGGCGTGGCCCCGTGGCATGGAGTGAACGATCTCCAAGCTCTCATGCAGGAGCAATAGACGTTTGGACAACAATGTATTCAGTTAAATTAATATAGCAATTAAAATATTATGCAAAGTATTTTGTTATTTATAGCATACCAATTTACTGTAAAGCAGTTTAGTTTCTTCTATGGTTGAGTTTAATGAGTTTCTTTCAAAAGAACCATAAAAAGCTTGCTTGGAGAAAGGAGACTGTTTTGTTTTCTTTAGTAAGCAATGTAGCCGTCACCAGATGTTATGAAGATTGATTACTGATGCATGTTTAATGCAGATTATTTATTAGATAATAGGATATTTTCTCTAAATTTCCAGTAGGAGGAAATCATCGAGTTTTTCCATTTTAAATTAAAGGCTTTCTACAACTGGTTTTTCACTAACCTTTAAAATGGATGATCAAACTCAATTATGTAATAACATGCTTAGGAAGAAGCCCACTGCTGATGCCTTTTATGTCTGCATGAATCCCAACAAACCTCTGGAAATCAAGAACAAAATACTACCCATACACCAACCAACATGCCTCACACAGTGCTATTAATACACAGTAAGTGCTCTGTAAGTGTTTGCTGGATGAAAAAATGTCATATGCTGTTGTTTTATTGGAAACACTCATTCAAAAGTTCCCTGCTGAATACACTGTCCATAAGCTAGTTTATCAGTGATGGATCACAGGATACACTGTGTCTCTCTCTGTCATCTTCCAGTGGCCAGGAAAGGAGCAGGGTGCAGAGCCCACCATGCACTAAGGTCTCTGTGCCCCGCAGACGAGGTTAAATTCTTTGCCTACTTGGGTTTGATGGTTAATAAGCTCAACTGTGTCCCTGTTTTCTTTGCTAAAGGAAGTTGAAGGTGTTCTGTCCTAACAATCCCAAGTGGTCAGGCTGTGGTTCAGCGTCGTTGAAACAACCAGTTTCCGATCCAAGGAGGCCAAGAGCTTAAGGTGACCGAGGTGAGGCTCCCATAGAAATTTCCCTCCAGCTTTTATATCTAGTGGCACAGAAATGTAAATTTAAGAAGAATTATCTCTGAGGGAGATTCAGGCACACAGCCCAAAAAGCTGTGTGGAAGGAAAAACTTTCCTTGAGGTCTTGTTTATTCTAAAATTGTGTGCAAGTTTACATTGTAAACTATAATGTGCCTTTTTGCTATCATGAAATAAAGCGAAGTCAACACAGCACAAGTTTCCTACATCTTCGGTTGATATGGAATTGGGTACGATTTCGGAAAGAGTAGCCCGATTTTAAAAGAACTGACAAGGTAATCACTGAGGACGGATGTTTGTTCAGAACTCAGCCAGGAAGCTCTCGTGAGGCCATGTTGTTCGCCAGTTCGCGAAACCTTGGTAACCCGCCGCTTACTGAGAGTGACACTTGGACCACATGGTGGTCAATTTTCTGTGTTGACTTGGCTAGGCTGTGGGACTCCGATATTTCATCAAACATTGTTGTAGATGTTTCTGTGAAGTTACTTTGTAGAAGAGATTAACATTTTAATCAGTAGGCTTTAGGTAGAGCCAGTTACCCCTCAGAACGTGAATGGGTAGGTCTTATCCAATCGGCTGAAAGTCTCCTCCCCAGGGAAGGAGAAATTCTGGCAGCAAATGGCCTTCAGACTCAAACTGCAAGGACTCTTCCCTGAGTCTCCTGCCTGCCAGCCCCCCTGCAGGTTTTGGATTTGCCAGTCTCCAGGAACACAAAAGCCAGTTCCTGAAAGTCAATCCCTCTATACTTCCACATGTCCTGCTGGTTGTGTTTCCCTGGTGAACCCTGACTCACAGAGGTGGACTGAAAGCTAACCGAGTCATTGGTTATCAGTCAAGGGAACAGTCACTAAAATTTTTTTCAGAGAAAAATATGACCCACAATGCCATTCTCTACTAGTGCTGGAATTGCAACCCAGCATTATGTATGTGAACTCAGTCACCAAGCCTCATCACCTCTCCCATGACAAACTCCTTGTCAACTTTCAAACCACATTTTTCAATGTGGCAACTTCATCACAGGTGGTATGACACAGCTCTGCCTTGATAAGATGTTTGGGAGAAGTCATCCTAGACGGCTTACTGGGTAAGCTGATAAATGAACACTGAATTCATTTAACGAGTCCAGTTTTTTACCTTTTGTAATGATACCTTTTTATTGACTTCAAGAGAAAAAAGTTATCAATTCAACCTTCTTGCTGTATTTTTTTAGTTGACACACTATTAATAAGGTCTCACTTCTTTTCTGGGACTGAATAATAAGAAATAAAAGGGACTACTTCTTTTATCAAGTGGCACACAGTGAGCTCCTGCAGGCCGAGCACTCAGGCACGCAGCTCTTGCTTCTAGGTGGGCTGGCACCAGCCCCGAGTTCCAGGCACGTTTGCACAACTGCTTCCCTCTCCAGGATTGCTCCCAAAGCAACGGGGATCTCACTGGTAGTGCAAAGGAACCAAAGTATCCAGCCACTCTCAGCACACTGAAATTTTCTATTCCAGCCTCACAAAAATCATAGTGTATTTTCCAAAATGGAAAATGGGATTCTTCATGTTTCATTTGATATTTTCCTCAGAACATATCTCAGAACGCATGACTGTAGAGCCATGGAAGTGTCTGTTGGGGGTGGAGATACATTTCCACCACCGAGACCAGATTGGGTAGTCGATGGGGTTTGGGAGTGAAGGAGAAGGAGGAGTCTGGCATGACAGCAAGGTTGTAAGCAGTGGTATTAGTACACTGTGGGGATGGAGAATTGATTGGCAATTTGGGAAATGCATGCAGAGGAGTTCAGGGGTATGATAGCACCGTTTGAGGGCAAAAATTTCAAAGTTTTCCCTTAAGTAGTTGGTAAGATCAATGCCCCTGAAAATGTGTGGTAGACTTAAGGAGGCTGGGGAAGCATTAGGATTGTTCTCAAGGACAGTGGCTTTTGCTGTCTGTTCTGTTATGCTCAAGGTTAGGGATAGGATGAAACAAAATAACTTTTGAACTAGGATTCAAAAATGACTATATTTGTGGCTAAGGTTTATGAAGTGGGTATGTGTAGTCCATTAGTGGGTCCAGTTAATTAAAGGGCTAAAGGCTAGAGAAAGAGGACTAACAATTTTGACTGTTTGTAAACATAAGAAAGATTTCAAATAGTCATGATTCCAACCAGTGGACTCGACTACATTCTTGTTTACATATCTTTATAGTCCCCTCAGCTCCTCACCCAGTGCCCTGCGTCAGGAGGTGATCAATAATAACGGTTGACCTACTGGCAGCAGCTTTAATTTGTACAAATTAATGAAAAGAAAGGTGAGGTCATGTTTCCTTTGTGTGTGCTGTGCGCACCTGAGAGAATGAGGCTAGTTATCGTGCTGCTCAAGCTGTTCTTCTACAAAAATAAAACCATAGTGATGATTTATTTAATTAGCAACATGTGAATAAAAGAAACTTAGCCTGTAAAGAGGGTGAATGCAGTAATTTGGAAGAAATAATGGAGATGAAAGTACAGTCATGGATCACATAATGACGCTTAGGCCAATTATGGACCGCAAATACGATGGTGGTCCCGTAAGATTATATACATAGTCCAGGTGTGCAGTAGGCTATACCGTCCAGGTTTGTGTGAGTGCACTCTGTGATGTTCACAAAATGTCGCACTCACCTAATGACGACTTTCTCAGAAGTCTTATATGACAGCAAGGTTGTAAGCGATTTTATTGTTTTTATAGTCTGGTAGTGTAGAATTGGGAGGCAATTTGGGAAATGCATATAGAGGGCTTCTAAGACTCAGAAATATTCTACTGAGCTGAATCTTGACTGTTTATTATAGTACTTTTCTTTAAATAATAAGTACATAATATATATGCACTTGATGTAATATATTTTGTAATTATATTTTAAGATTCTATATGGAAATATTCACTCCAACATTAATTGATTTATTTACAGTATATTGTGAGCACATTTAATGTGAAAGGCACTGAGCTTAGTGTATAGAAAATAATCATTGTATTTGGGGAGCTTAAAACCTAGTGACAGAATTCTTGCCACCAGGGTTCTGGGCTGTGCTTGGTAAAACAGGATTTTCTTAGGATAGAATGGCATCCAAATATGTGTGTTGTTTGTAGTTCCCAGAGTTGGACTTGGGCCCAGACCAGAGCTTCCCTTCATTCGCTGTGATCATGCACAGTGCCTAGCATTGCCTGGCATACAGTAGGTGCTCAATGATATTTGTTAAAGGAAGGGGGTGAGGAGGGAGGCAGGAGGGAGGGCAGCATACCCACGGGAATCCACAGAAGACCTTGGGCATCTGTAAGATGGCCCTGTAGGTCCCGTTCCCTGCAGCAGCTGGGTATCCCCTGTCCTCAGCACTTTGTTTATCGCCTCCTCATCTCTCCACCCTTGTGATGTCAAGAGCCTCTTTCTTCCCTCACAGGTCTCTCCATACCTGTGGGAATGACAGGGGTCTTCTCAGAGACCAAGAAGCCTGAGCCTTTTTCTCCTTTGCTCGTCTCTACCCTCAGGCAGTGTTTTCTTTTCAAAGCCCTTTGAAGCCACCCACACTCCAGTGCACTTGAGTTTGCTCAGTGGGCAAAGACTCTTTTTTTTCTTTCTTAGAGTGCTTTAGCTAATAAATGAATTTAGAAACTGGCCAAAGAGAGTGAACGTTGGCAAAGAACAGGCATGGGCTTCATTTCAATTGTTACCTGAGCCCAATTGTGAATTTGAAAATTTACGTCCATATTTGAATTTTTTTAATTCAAATACTCAAAATGTTTTTGAGGTTATGTTGCTGAATTAAGAAATGGGTATCTGCTTCCTACATATGTAAAGGTGACCCAGTGACTAAGCTGGTTTTAGATTGCAGATTAGTTCACATGTCCTTGAATCAACAGTCTGGTGATGACACAATTCTGATGTAAAAACACAATTAAAAATATGGAAGCTTTTCCAGCCATTTGGAAAATATGCTTATGCTCCAGCAAGCTCTTGGATTGTAAATTCCCATTAGCTTGTTTTCACTTGTATCTGTTGCCAAGTAAGGAGTGACTTAAGCAAGAAAATACGGGCATGATTTTATCCGTAAATATCTGTACCCTGACTCAGAAAGGGGCAGCTGTAAATAGCCTAAGTTCATTTTACCCGTTCTAAGTACTTGCTTTATTTGAAAACATGTTTCAGCAATTAGAAATCCTTTCCTTTACCTCTTTCTTTTTTTTTTTTTTAAAGATATTATTTATTTATTTTTGGTAAGGGAGAAAGAGAGGGAGAGAAACATCAACGTGTGGTTGCCTCTCATGTGCCCCCAGCTGGGGACCTGGCCCACAACCCAGATATGTGCCCTGACTGGGAATCGAACTGGTGACCCCTTGGTTCACAGGCTGGCACTCAATCCACTGACCCACACCAGCCAGGGCCCTTTCCCTCTTTCTTGAATGGACAACCATTTACCTCTTTGGTCTACTCTGTTCAGCTAGTGAAACTGGCAGAACACATTTATGTGTATGAAATCCAGCCACTCTCCTGGTGGGACTTACCACTTGGTTGCCTTCAAAAAAAAAATAAAAGGGTTTCCATGAGATCTACACTGCAGATATCACTGTTGTTCTTTCTTTTTGATAACTTTACTACCAAAGTATGAATTTTATTGATTTAATAATAAAAGTATTTATTACTTACCACATGTCAGATACTGTAGTAGGTGTTTTATTTTAGTTTCAATATAATAAATCCTTACTTAATATTGTGAATAGGTTCTGTAACTTTAAGCAAAACAACATATAACAAAACTAATTTTACCATAGGCTAATTGATATAATAAATGAATTAATTTCCTAAGACATCTCATTGACGTTTAACGACATTGAATGAACTGTTGTTATTCAAGGACCTGCTGCATTTGGTTTGTACATTTTTATTTCATCCCCCAAAACATTCTGCAATGTATTGTTCACCTTGTTTTAGAGAGGAGAAAGTAGAAACTCAGAGCTGGAGTACCTCGTTCAAAGTCATGATATTAAGTGTCCAGACTGGTGTTCAGGTTTTGCCTCTGAATTCATAGACTGTTCATTCCTCACCATGCTGGTGCCAAATCAACTGTTTCCTCATTCATTTAGCTTAGTCTCTGGCTTGATCTCAGAACAAATCAATCCTTAATCTTATGATTTAGCCAAGTAAGTAGATATAGGCTATGCCCATTTTTAAAAAATGGCTAGCAATATTTGAGCTTCTGCATGTACTGGGCACTGTGCAATGCATTCACAGTCATGCACTGCTTAGCAACAGGGACATGCTCTGAGAAATGCATCCTTAGGCCACTTCATGGTTGTGCAAACACCATAGAGTATACTAACATGTGCCTAGATAGGATAGCCTACTACATACCTTGGCTGTATGGTAGAGCCTATTGCTTCTTGTCTGCAAGCCTATACAGCATGCTGCTGTACCGGATACTATGATGCAATTGAAACGTAATGGTAGATATTTGTGTATCTAAATGTAGAAGCATTGCAGTAAAAATGTGGTATAAAAGATATAAAATGGCAAAGCTGCTTAGGGCAGTTACTGTGAATGGGGCTTGCAGAACTGGGAGTTGCTCTGTGTGAGCCCGCGAGTGAGATGAGAGAGAATGTGAAGACCCAGGACTTGACTGCAGGCGGCTATGACCTTATAAACACTGCACACTTAAGCTACACAAAGTTTATAAAGTAGCACCAGATTAAATCAAGCACAGAAGAATATAAGGCAGTCATGTGACATGGTAAACTCGAGATGTACGTGGCCGCTGCCAGTGTAACACGGCACACTGTTTTTAGGGTCTTATTTTTGTGAGCAGAAAGAATGCTGTCTAAAAGAACAATAACAAGTAGAGTGGATACAGAGACCAGCACTCTAGTTTATTGTCACTGTCATGTATTATGCCCGGCACATAGCTGTCTGCGTTGTACTTTTACATGGCTGACAGCACAGTAGGCTTTTTTCCACCTCAGGGCTGCAAACACGTGAGTGACGTGTTGTGCTACCACGCGTTGTCATGGCTACGACATCACTAGTGACAGGGACTTCTCAGCTCCATTATTACCTTATGGGATGGCTGTTGTACATACAGTGCCTTGTTGCCTGAAATAGTTTGTTGGTAGATGGACAGTAAAAACTTTTAAAATTGTCAAACCATTTTCTCTGCATTTCTGAACATAGAGCATTGCAAGGAAGGGCATCATTCTAAGAAAGACAGGTTCAGTTCAGTGTCGCTGGTATGTGGCAGCACCCACAAAAACCGTGGGACTCCAGTGGTTTATGTCAGAGATCCGATAAAGACCTTTAAACAGGAACCCGTTGCTACTCTGGAATATTCATTTTCTTCCTGACCACTTTCAGTTAATAGAGTGAAAGTTAAAAGCATCAAACTCATGCAAAAGCTTTTATGAAAATGAACGTATCAAACAAATGGATCTCTAAAAAAATCTGAGAGTTGATGCACACTAATAATATTAGCTTCAATTATATTTAGCCTTTTTCAAACGAAGCCCTGCACATAGATAAGAGAGGACTGCTTCCATTTCCGATCCACCCCCACCCTTCTCTAAGCTGCATGACTCACTGCTGAGTCTGAGGCCCAAACAGAAATAAAGGGTCAACAAATGAACAGGAGGAGGATGGGGCCTCTTCTCTCCTCTTTAAGTGCTGACACAAAGGTCTCCCGAGAGAGGCTGAAATTGGTCAGGATGCTGAATTCTCTCTAGCTGGCACATTTCTTTCCTCTCTACTTACTGTCTTCCTCTCCCAGTTGTCACTCTCTGCGATTAGGTAAAAATAAATGTTAGCACCATTAGGAGGCTGAGATAATTCCACAGCACATCCTAATTCACCCTTGTCTGTCTGTGGTGCATTTTCAAATGCCAAGCCCAGCTCATTTTACTTCTGGATCTTTAGAAAGCACTATTTATAATGTGAGTTGTCACCCCATTGGAGACATTTTCTAGAAGTGATAATAAACCTCGTGGCATTTGTA
Source organism: Macrotus californicus (assembly GCA_007922815.1). Classification (NCBI taxonomy): domain Eukaryota; kingdom Metazoa; phylum Chordata; class Mammalia; order Chiroptera; family Phyllostomidae; genus Macrotus; species Macrotus californicus. The sequence goes on from VMDR010007610.1 coordinate 9,784, forward strand.
CAAGAGGCTATGTCTCAGTAAGTGACAGCTGTCCCTTTGCACGCCATTATTGTTATCAAGCCAGCCCCGAATACCTGTATATTGGATGGGAGAAGGAAAAATAGTTTGCGGATGTCTGATCACGAACCAATCCAGAGGCTCCATAAGTTTTGTTTTTCCTGGAATGAGTCGCTTGTCAGAGGAAATTATGCTAATAGCTCCCATGCAGTCACATGGCTAACACATCAGCACTCTCAGTCACCGTGCACATGAATTTGTGGAGCTGTAAGTCCACTTTCCCGCTGTTCCTTAATGCCCATCTGGGTAATAATGATTTCCATCACTGAGCAGAAACAATGAGGAGGCTTCTCTCACCCATCTGGAAGCTGACACTTTTATTTCCCTGTTTTCCTGTCTAGTCCCATCCTGAGATTGCTGGTGACAGGATGTCATAGCATTTTATGACACTACTGATTACAACACAAGCGTTCCCCATTGGTTAAACGTGGTTTACCTGAGGTTGGCCGAGGTGGACCAGGAGGCATGCAAAAAGAAACTGTAACTGCTAGTGAGTGGTAGGTCTACAGCTACTTATCTGGAAGGCAAAGACAGGGTACAGAGTAGCAATTTAAGTCTAACATACAGAGCTAACTTATTCATTTTCTAAAATGAATTAGCAGTCAGTTCTGAAAACAACTGGTTTGATGAATTTTAAAGTTCACATCAGCTAATCTAATCAACTGAGTCTGCAAATCATCAAGCTTATTCTTTATGTAACCATAAGCCCAAGAATGTTCTTCCAGCGATGGCTTTATCATTCTGGTTTTATGTACACATCAAAATGATGGTTACTTTGACAATGGTAAACTCAATTAACAGCTTGGCAAAGAAATCCTGTCTTTTCATTCTATTCATAAATCTGCCATCAGCACTCAGCTAGTAATTGAATGTATACAAAAGCAACTGTACCACTCAGAATATTCCTAGTTAAGAGTTTAACTCCAACCCCACCCCCTCTGGCTATGACTCACTGATGCAGGATGAAGGCAAGCCTAAAAATATTTTTTAGACTCTTTTACTTGAAATAACTCATGACAGGAAATGTTATTTGGGGCAATTTAATATCATATTAACTAACCTGGAGGGGAGAAAAGATTTTTGTTTTTGATCAAAGTTTGGTATATGCGTAATGAATTAACACATTGAGTTAAACTAAATTACAGAAAATCACTCACAAACTAAGGAGCTGATTCAATTCCTGAAAGACGATTTTTGTCCATTTCTGGGGCAGTCTTCCTGGTCTTTGAGGTGGTCTATGAGCAAGGACAATGAGACAGAGAGTGTCCAAGAATTCAATTATCTGATGTAATAAATATGGAATATATGTTCATTTATTTGGTCAAGAGGCTGGGTTAAAGTTTGTCTTCATTTATTAATCACAAGATATTTGACTAAGATGTGGAACAACATGAAACTAAGTTGTCAAAATTAGAAAACATTTAAAATCACTCATTATGTACAAATACAGTTGACTCCTTTTAAAAAATTTAATGTTTATTGTACTTTTTCCATTACCATTTAGTCCCCTTATACTCCCCTCCCCCACAGTCACCACACTGCCGTCCGTGTCCATGAGTCCTTTTTCCTTTTTGCTCACTCCCTCCACCCCCTCACCTCCCCCACAGCTGTCACCTGCTCTCCATCCATGAGTTTGTCTCTGTTTTGCTTGTTAGTTCAGTTTGTTCATTAGATTCCATATATGAGTGAAATCATATGGTATTTGTCTTTCTCTGACAGGCTTACTTCACTTAGCATAATGTTCTCCAGGTCCATTCATACTGTTGCAAAGGGTAAAATTTTCTTCTTTTTTATGGTGAAGTAGAATTCCATTGTGTAAATGTCCCATAGTTGTTTCATGCACTCATCTGCTGATGGTCACTTGGGCTGCTTCCATACCTTGGTGATTGAACACAATGCTGCAGTGAACACAGGGGTTGTGTTGTAGCCTGTCGAGGCCTGGCAGGTCCACTCTAGATCCGGGGAGATGGAAGAAAATGCGCAGAGCCATGGGGATGCTTAACATGCCTTTATTCACGGGTGGATGAGCCACGCACACTGCAAGCTGAGTGTCTCCCTGCATGTCTCTGCAAGTCTCTGCATGTCACCTGTCTCCTCTGCGTGGCATGCAGTATGGTCCTTGCTCCCCAGCGTGGCATCCAGCAGGGAGCCCCTACTGCCTTAAGTACTAGAGGCAAACAAAACCCCCTTTAAGCCAGAAAGTTATATGAGATAGAGTAACTCTGCACATGCGAGCTCCCTCCATGTTATGGGAACCATTTATTGGACCGTCTCAAGGCTATGAGAACACTACTTATCAGGCCCATTCGAGGCTATGGGAACACTACTTATCAGGCCCATTCGAGGCTATGGGAACACTACTTATCAGGCCCATTCGAGGCTATGAGAACACTACTTATCAGGCCCATTCGAGGCTATGAGAACACTACTTATCAGGCCCATTTGAGGCTATGGGAACACTACTTATCAGGCCCATTCGAGGCTATGGGAACACTGCTTCCCTTAGTTATCCAGACACCTGGGTGAGGAAGCCAGACTGCCTCCACTTACCCTACAGGGGTGCTTATGTGTTCTTTCAAATTAGTGTTTTGGGTTCCTTTGGTATATTCCCAGAAGTGGGGTTGCTGAGTGGAAGGGCAGATCCATTTTTAATTTTTTGAGGTATCTCCATACTGCTTTCCACAGTGGCTGCACCTGTCTGCATTTGCAAAATGCCAACAGTAGTGCGAAAGGATTCCCCTTTTTCCACATCCTCACCGGCACTTGTTGTTTGCTACAGTTGGCCCTTGAACAAGATAGGTTTGAACTGCGAGGGCCCACTTACATATGGATTTATCTCAATAAAGACAGTCAGCATTCTGTGTCTGTGGGCTTCATATCTGTGGATTCAAGCAACCGCTGATAGAAAACCTATTTTCAATTCGATATTGGAAGTCTATGGATGTGGAGGGCTGACTGTATGCATTGTTTTATACAATTTTTAAAATTTATTTTAATATAGTTTATTGATTATGCTATTACAGTTGTCCCAAGTTTTCCCCTTTTGCCCCCCTCTACACAGTACCCCCAGTCACTCCTGCATTTCCCCCTCCTTCAGTTCACATCCATGGGTCATGCATATAAGTTCTTTGGCTTCTCCATTTCCTATACTGTTCTTAACATCCCCCTGTCTATTCTGTATCTACCAGTTTTTACTTCTTAATCCCTGCAGCTTTCCCCCATTCTCCTTCCCCTCCCAACTGATAATCCTCCAAGTGGTCTCCATATCTATGATTGTGTTTCTGTTCTGCTTGCTTAGTTTGTTTTTTTAGATTCAGTTGTTGATAGTTGTGAATTTACTGCTATTTTAATGTTCATAGTTTTGATCTTCTTTTTTAAAATAAGTTTCTTTAACATATCATATAATAATGGCTTAGTGATGATGAACTCCTTTAGCTTTACCTTGTCTGGGAAGTACTTTATCTGCCCTTTGATTCTAAATGATAGCTTTGTTGGGTAGAATAATCTAGGTTGTGGGTCCTTGCTTTTCCTCACTTTGAATACTTCTTGCCAATCCCTTCTAGCCTGCAAAACCTCTTTTGAGAAATCAGCTGACAGTCTAATGGGAACTCCTTTGTAGGTAACTCTCTGTTTTTCTCTTGCTGCTTTTAAGATTCTATCTTTATCTCTAAACATTGGCATTTTAATTATGATATGCCTTGGTGTGGTCCTCTTTGGGTCTGTCTTATTTGGGACAGTCTGTGCTTCCTGGACTGGTATGTCTATTTCCTTCACCAAATGAGAGACGTTTTCTTTCATTATTTTTTCAAATAAGTGTTCAAATTCTTGCTCTTGCTCTTCTCCTTCCAGCAACCCTATGATCCAAATGTTGGTACATTCAGAGTTGTCCCAGAGGCTCCATTAACCTATCCTTGGTGTTTTTGCTTCTTTTTCTTTCTTGCTTTTCTCACTGAATTTTTTTCTTCTTTATGTTCCAAATCATTGATTTGATCCTCAGCTTCATCCTCTCCACTGTTGTTTCCCTGTATATTTTTCTTTATTTCACTTAGTTAGTGTAAACTTCATTTCAGCCTGGCTCTTTTTTATGCTGTTGAAGTACCCAATGAGTTCCTTGAGCATCCTAATAACCAGTGTTTTGAACTCTGGATCTGATAAATTGCTTATCTCCATTTTGTGTAGTTCTTTTCTAGAGTTTGTTCTTTTCTGTCACTTGGGCCATGTTTCTTTGTCTCCTCATTTTGGCAGCCTCCCTGTGTTTGTTTCAATGTATTAGGTAGAGCTGCTTTGAATCCCTGTCCTAGGAGCATAGCCTATTGTAGAAAAGCACACCGGTAAGTTGGATGGGGCAGAGCCTTAGGTAATCACCAGCGTGGGGCAACCCCTGTGAACTAGGTTGATGGAGTCTTGGATATGGTGTGGTTGCCACTCTGTGGCTCCATGTAGGGGAGGGCTCAGAAAGGGGACAATGCTACTGCCTGTCCTTTGGAGTTTTGCCTGGGAGGAAGCTGTCTCCTGGCACTTGCCCTGATGCCAGACTCTTCAGTTTCTCCCCATATGCCACTGGTGCCCTTCCAGCAGCTGCCCCAGTGCTGGAGCCGAGAGAGAGTGAGTCTGCACAAGTCCTAAGTCCATTGCAGGCCCTTTAAGAGGAGATTCCTGAGAATCCCACAGTTTCTTCCCCTGCCCCACCCCCCACTGGTTTTTATAGCCAGAAGTTACAGGGACTTATCTTCCTGGCGCTGGAACCATGAGCTGAGTAGTCTGATGTGGGCCTGGGGTCCCTCACTCCTCAGGTATCCCTCCAAATTTTTATACACCACATGGGGGTGTGGGACTGCCTGTTCCACATCTCTGTCACTGTGTTTCTATGTCTCCACCCCTCCTGCCCATCTGGATGAACGTGACTTCTTTAATTCCTTAGTTGTCAGACTTCCACACAGCTCGATTTTCTGACAATTCTGGGTGATAGTTGTTTTGTAGTTTAGTTGTAATTTTTGCCATGGTTGTGGGAGGAGGTGAGCTGTGTTTACCTTCACCTCCATCTTGACCAGCTTATACCATTTTAATAAGGGACTTGAGAATCTTCAAATTTTGGTATCCAAGAGGCATCCTGGAAGCAATCCTCTGAGGATACTAAGGCCAACTGTAGTTAAGTTTTTGGGGAGTCAAAAGTTATATACAGATTTTCAATTGTGTGGGGGTTGGTGCCCCTAACCCTTGTGTTGTTCAAAGGTCAATTGTACTTCATATGTTCTAATTATATGTGATTCTTAAGTAGTTATTAAAGCAAGGTCATTTGGACTCCTACTAACCTATATTTTGTTGGTCTATTTCAAGTTCCTGCATGTCCCTGACACACAGAAAATGAGTTTCTGAAACCCAAACGTTCTATTCTCCCCATTAATATATATTATTAAATTTTACCTTAATAATTCTCCTCTGGCCCAGGACTGTAGCAGAGTTCAGCACATCTATTTTAGGGGAACTTCTATGGAGTTCTGGCTCCCACTGCATGTGGTCTTTCTACAGGACCATAGGAAGAGTTATGAAGGAATTTCCTTCCAACATCACTTTATGGAGTGACCCCTTCACCGTCATCATAGGAAGTCCCCAGTTTTTCTAGGATCGCCTTAGATGATCTGTTTCGCTGTTATTCCTACATATTGATGCTAAATTCACTCTACCAAACAGGCTCATTTATCATCATAACTTACATTAAATTTCTCAAGTCACCATCAGGGGCTCAATGTACCTGTCTTATCTTCACTCCCTGCCCCATCCAGGCAAATTTACTGGCTGCTTTCCTTGTTTCTTTTCTGCCTCTTCCTGAACCAATCTTTTATTCCAGCTGTCTCTACCTCCCACTGAAATAGTCTCTTCTGACAGTGCCTAAAAATTTATATCCAGCTTCCTACCACTGCAAGTAAAGACTTTAGGGCATCTAAAGAGGGGATCATCTCCTTTATGTGCCTGTCAGACAATAGCATAAATTCCCCTTGATGAGGCTAAATG